>CM065702.1:2581059-2648559 GCA_017654935.2 Phymorhynchus buccinoides
TCTGTTTGTCTTCACCCCTCTCTCTCTCTCTCCGTCCACTGGGCAGTGTGTCAACATTTGAACAAAATCGATCACCAGACTGAATTATATTTAATGGATTGCTATCGTGCTAGCCAGTTTTTTTGTATTCAAATAGTTACAGAGAGCCGATGAGCATTAAAAGGATTTTTTATATAGACACCTTATGTGCTTCACTTAAGGAATTTTCTTTAACTAAATACTTTATAGACGTTGGTCACCCTTCCAGACTGTAGTGAGTGTTGCACAGGAGCCCAGGACTAACCCACTCCTCCCTTGGGGGACCCTATCTAGACAGGGAGTGTCCTGCAGTAGGCCTGGCCAGACTGTAGTGAGAGTTGCACAGGAGCCCAGGACTAACCCACTCCTCCCTTGGGGGACCCTATCCTGCATTAGGCCTGGCCAGAGTGTAGTGAGTGTTGCACAGGAGCCCAGGACTAACCCACTCCTCCCTTGGGGGACCCTATCTAGACGGGGAGTGTCCTGCAGTAGGCCTGGCCAGACTGTAGTGAGTGTTGCACAGGAGCCCAGGACTAACCCACTCCTCCCTTGGGGGACCCTATCCTGCATTAGGCCTGGCCAGACTGTAGTGAGAGTGTTGCACAGGAGCCCAGGACTAACCCACTCCTCCCTTGGGGGACCCTATCCTGCATTAGGCCTGGCCAGAGTGTAGTGAGTGTTGCACAGGAGCCCAGGACTAACCCACTCCTCCCTTGGGGGACCCTATCCTGCATTAGGCCTGGCCAGAGTGTAGTGAGTGTTGCACAGGAGCCCAGGACTAACCCACTCCTCCCTTGGGGGACCCTATCCTGCATTAGGCCTGGCCAGAGTGTAGTGAGAGTGTTGCACAGGAGAGGACTAACCCACTCCTCCCTTGGGGGACCCTGTCTAGACAGGGAGTGTCCTGCAGTAGGCCTGGCCAGACTGTAGTGAGTGTTGCACAGGAGCCCAGGACTAACCCACTCCTCCCTTGGGGGACCCTGTCTAGACAGGGAGTGTCCTGCAGTAGGCCTGGCCAGACTGTAGTGAGTGTTGCACAGGAGCCCAGGACTAACCCACTCCTCCCTTGGGGGACCCTATCTAGACAGGGAGTGTCCTGCAGTAGGCCTGGCCAGACTGTAGTGAGAGTTGCACAGGAGCCCAGGACTAACCCACTCCTCCCTTGGGGGACCCTATCTAGACAGGGAGTGTCCTGCAGTAGGCCTGGCCAGACTGTAGTGAGTGTTGCACAGGAGCCCAGGACTAACCCACTCCTCCCTTGGGGGACCCTGTCTAGACAGGGAGTGTCCTGCAGTAGGCCTGGCCAGAGTGTAGTGAGAGTGTTGCCCAGGAGCCCAGGACTAACCCACTCCTCCCTTGGGGGACCCTGTAAATCATTTCTAAACAAGGGTAAATTGAAAATCATTACTAAAGGATAAATTGAAAATCATTACTAAAGGATAAATTGAAAATCATTACAAAACAAGGGTAAATTGAAAATCATTACTTAGCAAGGGTAAATTGAAAATCTTTACTAAACAAGAGTAATTTGAAAATTATCACTAAGCAATGGTAATTTAAAAATTATCACTAAACAGGTAAATTAAAAAATTTCACTAAGCAAGGGTAAATTGAAAATCATTATTAAACAAGGGTAAATTGAAAATAATCACTAAACATGGGTAAATTGAAAATTATCACTAGATAAGTCAATGTTCACGGTAAAAGGGCCTTCAATTTTAAGGCTCCTTTTCTATGAGTCTTGTATTTCCTGCCGTGATTTGGGGGTGGCAGTGACACAGGGGGTGCAGAGTTGTATTGATGTAGTGGTGATGGAAAGTGGAAAAGTTGCGGACGGTGACTAAGGAGTATGGCCCTTGAGTGCAGAGTTGTATTTCCTGCTGTGATCTGCTGTCTGTGCTTAGCACTGTTTGTGTCTACTGAAGGCAGTCTGCAGACACAGACATGGCACCAGTCAGTATGGCCCTTGAGTGCAGAGTTGTATTTCCTGCCGTGATCTGCTGTCTGTGCTTAGCACTGTTTGTGTCTACTGAAGGCAGTCTGCAGACACAGACATGGCACCAGTCAGTATGGCCCTTGAGTGCAGAGTTGTATTTCCTGCCGTGATCTGCTGTCTGTGCTTAGCACTGTTTGTGTCTACTGAAGGCAGTCTGCAGACACAGACATGGCACCAGTCAGTATGGCCCTTGAGTGCAGAGTTGTATTTCCTGCCGTGATCTGCTGTCTGTGCTTAGCACTGTTTGTGTCTACTGAAGGCAGTCTGCAGACACAGACATGGCACCAGTCAGTATGGCCCTTGAGTGCAGAGTTGTATTTCCTGCCGTGATCTGCTGTCTGTGCTTAGCACTGTTTGTGTCTACTGAAGGCAGTCTGCAGACACAGACATGGCACCAGTCAATATGGCTCTTATATGACAATTATCTTTATGTTAATTACATTCACACCTGTGCCATAGAGTATATATATGGTATTTATTTATTTATATTGCTTCATGCTTTCCTTTGTCAACCGAACACCTACGCCTTTTGTGTAAACTGGCTAACAAGAACCAGTTTTACCACATAGCTTTCCAGTATGGCGATTTGTGTTCAATTGTGTGAAACTCGGTGCGAGTCAACTTGCCTAAGCTTTGAAGCAAATCTCCTGTCAACATCATGCTTAGTCTTTACCAGACAAGAGCAAGAGCTTGTGACCTTAAATTAAGACGACTCATGGCAAATGGCCAGTGGCTGTCATGTCCACTGTGTGTGAAGGCTTCTGCTGATGCATGTATTCATGTGACTTGGGATTTGCATGTAGGCATTTTCTTGCCCCCCTTCCCCCTCCCTAAGTCATGTATGGAGGGGGGGGGGGGAGGGCAAATGTTGGCTATTTAATACTTGCAAATGCTTCAAAATGGCACCACAAGATCCGCAAGTCATTCCCGAGGAAATGGCCACAGAATAAGCTTTTTTTGTGACAAATTCAACTGTTCTAGCGCCATGTATTTGTTGACCTTCTTGGTTGTCCGTAGCATCTCAACTTACAAGAGGGGAGTAACCAGTTTGTCCCCCAGCGGGCATGCATTGCTTTAACAGCAGAAACAGTGACAAAAGACAAAAACTCGACAAACACATGGCATTGTGCTTGGCAGTGAATGTGTTTGCATTTGGTGGGAGTATAGAGTGATGTCTTCTTCTTATTCTTCTTCGCCTTAGGCAGCCAACTTCATCACGTTGAAGATTCTGCTGCTTTTTAGGGGGTAATACAAAAAGGAAAGAAAATAATTTTGGCAAAGTTAGGGTAGAAAGTGAAATGATGATAGTATGGGGAAAAGATAGAGCCCAAAGTCGTCAGGAATAAAAAATTTAGGTACTCTGTTTGCTATATAGAAGGATAATAATTTTATGAGATAGATTTAAGTTAGTCAGATATTGAAGAATTGATTGATTTTGGAAAGAAAGAAAAAGGAGGGTGGGGGGGATGTGTGAGAGGGAAAGACGAGTTAAAAGTCATACACGACCGTTTAATGCCCTGGTCTAGCCAGAGACACCTGATGGGGCCAATACCTTCACCCATGGTGCTAGAAGAGCTAAGAGGTTGACAGGGAACGAAGTGAACTGTGGAGGTCTGTGCCTGAAGTGGAAGTCTGCCTGAAGTGGAGGTCTGGAAGTGGAGGTCTGTGCCTGAAGTGGAGGTCTGTGCCTGAAGTAGGTGGTCTGTGCTTGACAGTGTGTCAAGTGCAGGTGCTGGTGGTTGCACTAGCATGCCTCACTGCCTGAAGTAAGTGGAGGTCTGTGCCTGACAGTGTGTCAAGTGCAGGTGCTGGTGGTTGCACTAGCATGCCTCACTGCCTGAAGTAAGTGGAGGTCTGTGCCTGACAGTGTGTCAAGTGCAGGTGCTGGTGGTTGCACTAGACTGCCTGAAGTAAGTGGAGGTCTGTGCCTGACAATGTGTCAAGTGCAGGTGCTGGTGGTTGCACTAGCATGCCTCACTGCCTGAAGTAAGTGGAGGTCTGTGCCTGACAGTGTGTCAAGTGCAGTGTGCAAGTGCAGGTGCTGGTGGTTGCACTAGCATGCCTCACTGCCTGAAGTAAGTGGAGGTCTGTGCCTGACAGTGTGTCAAGTGCAGGTGCTGGTGGTTGCACTAGCATGCCTCACTGCCTGGTTGTGCCAATTTGTTGGGCAGAATGAGTTAGCCGCTGACATCTTGCATTTGTGAAACGACCATTCACTGAGCATTGTACTATTGCTGTGTGTGTGTCCAGGTATGTGGAGGAGCATGTTCAGAAGACGGGGGTGGCCATTGAGACACAGGGATTCACCTTTGTCACCAGCGGCCGCAAACGGGAATCCCTCACCGTAAGTCAGCACCTGGCCATGTAGTCATGGGTGCATCTTAGACATTCAAAACGGGGATTAGTAAAAGTATGTAAATTAGGCTAAACAGCCAATCATTTTAAGAGTTTAGTCTTATTTACACACTATTCCCCGTGATGACTGTCTAATTTACACACTATTCGCTGTGATGACTGTCTAATTTACACACTATTCCCCGTGATGACTGTCTAATTTACACACTATTCCCCATGATGACTGTCTAATTTACACACTATTCCCCGTGATGACTGTCTAATTTACACACTATTCCCCGTGATGACTGTCTAATTTACACACTATTCCCCATGATGACTGTCTAATTTACACACTATTCCCCATGATGACTGTCTAATTTACACACTATTCCCCATGATGACTGTCTAATTTACACACTATTCCCCATGATGACTGTCTTATTTACACACTATTCCCCATGATGACTGTCTAATTTACACACTATTCCCTGTGATGACTCTAATTTACACACTATTCCCCGTGATGACTTGTCTAATTTACACACTATTCCCTGTGATGACTGTCTAATTGACGCTCATGACTACAGGGCTAGGTGATGGAGTGTTTGTCACTGACATGTCAGGTGTTTGTCACTGACATGTCAGGTGTTTGTCACTGACATATCCGGTGTTTGTCACTGACATGTCAGGTGTTTGTCACCGACTTGTCAGGTGTTTGTCACCGACATGTCAGGTGTTTGTCACCGACGTGTCAGGTGTTTGTCACTGACATGTTAGGTGTTTGTCACTGACGTGTCAGGTGTTTGTCACTGACATGTCAGGTGTTTGTCACTGACATGTCAGGTGTTTGTCACTGACATGTCAGGTGTTTGTCACCTGCTCTCTGTATGACTCATACAAGCCCATTGTGTGCTTATTCTTTTCCCTCAATAAACAAATGTTTCAAATGTTTCATGAGTCATGATTGGGGAAAGCTAGACAGCTCTTGACTTTGCTTTCTTCTTCTTGTTTTTGGTGTGTTTTTTAATTTGATTTTTCTTTTCTTCTTGCCTAATGGTGTTTTATACTACGCCTTGGCGACATGAAAGGGCGATCATTTTCTGACTGACTTGGCCATGCCACCTAGTGACTAGTCAGGGGCAGAGTATTTTATGTGGCTATATACTACTAGACCCTGACACGCAAGGGCGATAACCTTAAGTAGGTGGCGTTCATATCTTAGTGCACGAGACAGGGGCAGAGAATGTTCAGTATAAAGTCTCATTCTTTGCAGTAACTGAGCAAATGCATTGCTGACCGGGAAGATTGCTTTATACACATCTTTCAGGGTATGTGTGTCTGTTAAAGAGTAGACATATGATCAGGGTTATGTAAGCTATGCTTTTCATATGTAAAGAAAAGGATTACAAATATATGGCTTGATCATCAGGTCTGGCAAAAGCCATGTTACACTTACAGGTAGCAAAAGACAAATCACACTCATTGGTTATCATACGTTGTTGTTGCATATCTGCTGTGATCTGTTGGTAAATGAAACATGTCTTAATTGATTAAAGTTGAATATAAGATTTGTGCAGTTTTCAAACATTATAATGACGACACATGTAATGTTGCAGGGAAATGCCACACTGCATCTGTATCCACATTATAATGATGACACATGTAATGTTGCAGGGAAATGCCACACTGTATCCACATTATAATGACGACACATGTAATGTTGCAGGGAAATGCCACACTGCATCTGTATCCACATTATAATGACGACACATGTAATGTTGCAGGGAAATGCCACACTGTATCCACATTATAATGATGACACATGTAATGTTGCAGGGAAATGCCACACTGCATCTGTATCCACATTATAATGACGACACATGTAATGTTGCAGGGAAATGCCACACTGTATCCACATTATAATGACGACACATGTAATGTTGCAGGGAAATGCCACACTGCATCTGTATCCACATTATAATGACGACACATGTAATGTTGCAGGGAAATGCCACACTGCATCTGTATCCACATTATAATGATGACACATGTAATGTTGCAGGGAAATGCCACACTGCATCTGTATCCACATTATAATGATGACACATGTAATGTTGCAGGGAAATGCCACACTGCATCTGTATCCACATTATAATGACGACACATGTAATGTTGCAGGGAAATGCCACACTGTATCCACATTATAATGACGACACATGTAATGTTGCAGGGAAATGCCACACTGCATCTGTATCCACATTATAATGATGACACATGTAATGTTGCAGGGAAATGCCACACTGCATCTGTATCCACATTATAATGATGACACATGTAATGTTGCAGGGAAATGCCACACTGTATCCACATTATAATGACGACACATGTAATGTTGCAGGGAAATGCCACACTGCATCTGTATCCACATTATAATGATGACACATGTAATGTTGCAGGGAAATGCCACACTGCATCTGTATCCACATTATAATGATGACACATGTAATGTTGCAGGGAAATGCCACACTGCATCTGTATCCACATTATAATGACGACACATGTAATGTTGCAGGGAAATGCCACACTGCATCTGTATCCACATTATAATGATGACACATGTAATGTTGCAGGGAAATGCCACACTGCATCTGTATCCACATTATAATGACGACACATGTAATGTTGCAGGGAAATGCCACACTGTATCCACATTATAATGATGACACATGTAATGTTGCAGGGAAATGCCACACTGTATCCACATTATAATGACGACACATGTAATGTTGCAGGGAAATGCCACACTGCATCTGTATCCACATAATGATGACACATGTAATGTTGCAGGGAAATGCCACACTGCATCTGTATCCACATAATGACGACACATGTAATGTTGCAGGGAAATGCCACACTGCATCTGTATCCACATAATCTGTTATCACACTGCATCTGTATATAATGACGACACATGTAATGTTGCAGGGAAATGCCACACTGCATCTGTATCCACATTTTGAGCCTCTGCGGCAAATTGAAGGCAAGTTATTTTTGTTTGTAGCATGTTGTTGTCATTTGAAGGAGCGTCTCTAGTTTCAATGCTGTTTATCTTCTTACCTCTCCTCTTCTCTCTCTTGCCCTTCTCCCTTTTCCCTTCCTTTTCTCTACCTTCAGCTTGGTCATTTCTCTCTCTCTGTCTATTTCTATGTCTGTCCTTGGTTGATGTTCGTAACAGGAATATCTGAAATATCACAGCAGGCAATATTTCATGGACGTTGAGGTCAATTGTCTTTCAAGATTGTATTTATATGTTTGTGAGCATTTTTTTTCATGGCCCTATTATTTTTCTTTTTTGCGGTTGCAACGTTGTTGTTACACTGCAATTTAAATTCTCCCAACTTCCCCTCTTCAGTTAAAATCATGTTTTGTGGGAGTAACTACAAAGGAATGCAGTAGGGAAAGACTTCAATGGCTTTCACAGCGTTTCAAGTGCACTTGCTATTCATGTGGCGTATCAGGAAGTCTGGGGACACAAAGGTGATTTTCGTCATTAGTGATGCGTCATTTGTGTCTGATTTGCTCCCAGTGTGGGGGGGGGGGGGGGGGGTAGGGTAAGTGGGGGGGGGGGGGGGGGGGGGGGGTAGGGTAAGTGGAAGCTATGAGGCCTGGGAAACAGTGTAACTTGCTTTGTAATATAAAGCATGCCTGGCATGGAGGAAATGTTGACCGACATTTTTGTGGGGATTTAATTTACCCCAGTATGGGGTCGACTTATAAATTTACACTGCAATACATGTACTTCATTAATCTGAGTGTGTTCACTTGCCTATGCAATCAGCAAACCACAGAAACAGCAAAATAATGAGAATGTTGTGTTTGTCAAAGTGATTTGTGTTTGTGTATGTACTATGTGTGTCAGTGTCAGTGTGTAGTTACTTGATCAGTTGAAAAGATAACGCAGAGAAGACACGTGTATAGAGTGTGGTGTGACCAACATGAGACTGAAGGTAGTGAAACAGTGAGCTCATGCTGGCTCTAAGGAGATGTCTTCTACCTTCCCTTGATCAAATAGGAGGCATAATCTATTTTTGCCATGCCTGCTTGAGCAAGAGAAAAAGGGAGCTTGCCGTCGCTGACCATATGCCTTTTGTTGCGCCACCTAGTAGAGGTAAATTCTCCAGAGGCACTTATTCTTGACCAGAGGGGGCTTCACTGGGTAGCCTTGTTCCTTGAAGTACATGCACATTCATTGGGTGAAGTTCTTCAGTGTGGCGGGTGTGAACAGCTTTGAAGGCAGTGAAGGGAGCTCCTGACCAGAGGCGGCTCTTCACTGGGTAGCCTTGTTCCTACAGCTCAAGCTGCCTGATGAAGAGCTGTCCTCTTGTGAAGGACACATCAACACAGCAGACACCAGTCATGGACAACTGCAGGCTATTGGTCCTACAGATGAAGAGCTGTCCTCTTGTGAAGGACACACCAACAGACACCAGTCATGGACAACTGCAGGCTATTGGTCCTACAGATGAAGAGCTGTCCTCTTGTGAAGGACACACCAACAGACACCAGTCATGGACAGCTGCAGGCTATTGGTCCTACAGGTGAAGAGCTGTCCTCTTGTGAAGGACACACCAACAGACACCAGTCATGGACAGCTGCAGGCTATTAGTCTTGCAGATGAAGAGCTGTCCTCTTGTGAAGGACACACCAACACACATCAGACACCAGTCATTGACAACTGCAGGCTATTGGTCCTACAGATGAAGAGCTGTCCTCTTGTGAAGGACACATCAGACACCAGTCATGGACAACTGCAGGCTATTGGTCTTACAGATGAAGAGCTGTCCTCTTGTGAAGGACACATCAGACACCAGTCATTGACAACTGCAGGCTATTGGTCCTACAGATGAAGAGCTGTCCTCTTGTGAAGGACACATCAGACACCAGTCATGGACAACTGCAGGCTATTGGTCCTACAGATGAAGAGCTGTCCTCTTGTGAAGGACACATCAGACACCAGTCATGGACAACTGCAGGCTATTGGTCCTTCAGATGAAGAGCTGTTCTTGTACAGGACACACAACAGACACCAGTCATGGACAACTGCAGGCTATTCCTATCGACAGGAATCATCAGGATCAGAATTGTCAGACGGCGGGTTTGCACATTTCAGAGGATTAAGAAATGAAGACAGAATTTGTTTCTTGTGGCAGAGGGTTGGCCATTTTATTTTAGTGAGTGCAATGTTTTCTATCAAATAGTATTTTAAGGATATTTCTTTGGGCAAGTTGGGTACTGATTTCTGTGTTGTCCCTCTACAGTCCATGGATGGCCAGTCCTTTTACCGCGGTTTTCAGTGGACTGGATTTCAGACTTCTGATGTTCCTGTGAGGAATCTGTGCCTTGTTTGTTGTCTGGTGGTTGGGCCATGGCAGGTTTTCACAATGTTTGGTCATCAGTGGTTTGGATTCGTGGGGAGCTGGAATCGCTCTTTTTTCTGGACATGTTGTGGTAGCATTTCTTCTTTTGGGGGGATGTGCACATCAGTTTGTTTTGATTTTAGTATTATTGGAAAGTTGTATTGCTTTAGGTTGTTTCTTCTCTTTTAGGTGTGTGCTTCAGTTTATTGTTGGCGTCTGAGTTTAGAGCGGTTCAGAAGTGGGATATCCTTGGTTTCTGCAGCCATTGGTGTGAGCTGTCCAGAAGTGGGATATCCTTGGTTTCTGCAGCCATTGGTGTGAGCTGTCCAGAAGTGGGATATCCTTGGTTTCTGCAGCCATTGGTGTGAGCTGTCCAGAAGTGGGATATCCTTGGTTTCTGCAGCCATTGGTGTGAGCGGTTCAGAAGTGGGATATCCTTGGTTTCTGCAGCCATTGGTGTGAGCGGTTCAGAAGTGGGATATCCTTGGTTTCTGCAGCCATTGGTGTGAGCTATCCAGAAGTGGGATATCCTTAGTCTGTTGTCATTGGTGTGTGCAGGATTGTTAGCTCTTTTTCACTCCTTGTGTTTTGGACATTTCAAGGTTTTTTCTTGTCATTTGTTTTGTAGAAAAATAATAATCACATCATTGACTGGTATATAGTCATCAATGACTTTTATTTAGCATTGACAGGTACAAATTATAACCATATTGATTTAAGAGCAAAAAAGATCAAAGCTCTAGGCATATTATGACAATGGAATTAGGAAAGAGTGGGAACTATAATAATGAGGCGACTTTTCTGTAGATGACGAGTCAAAATGGAGGAATTAGGAAAGAGTGGGACCTATAATAATGAGGCGACTTTTCTGTAGATCACGAGTCAAAATGGAGGAATTAGGAAAGAGTGGGACCTATAATAATGAGGCGACTTTTCTGTAGATCACGAGTCAAAATGGAGGAATTAGGAAAGAGTGGGACCTATAATAATGAGGCGACTTTTCTGTAGATCACGAGTCAAAATGGAGGAATTAGGAAAGAGTGGGACCTATAATAATGAGGCGACTTTTCTGTAGATCACGAGTCAAAATGGAGGAAACTGCGGTAGACAAGCAATTACGTAAGGCAATTTTATTATGATTTGTTTGCAAGCTGCCGCTTGGAACCTAAGTACAGTGGAATCCGTTTAACCCTCTTGTGCCTGACGCTCTGTGCTCTCAATCACCTCTGAAATCCTAACCCAAGGGACGTCACTCCGTACAAAAGGCGGGGTAGCGTCAGAAAAATAATAAAATAAAATATACCCTACCAGATTTTGTGTGTTTTTTTGTTTTGAATGTGTTGCCGAGATGGATGTCTGAGTTGCAAAAGGAATTCCAAGATGTTATGGGGATGCATGGCTCCACAAAAAAAATCAAAATGCCAAAGTGTATTCGCAAACTGCATTCACTAGTCATTCACTGCCTACTTTTGCAGACTGTTGAAGCCTAAGACGACTGAAATGGAAATGTAGATCAAAACCATTCACTTACCCTTTCACTTCACGATCTTATAATTCCTATCTTTCACAAAAATCGCTGTCATCAATCAGTGGATGCAATAACGACTCATCATCCATGATGTAAAAGTCGGGAAAATGCCGATGTCAGTAACACGACTTCAAAAATTTGCATCGATCGAACAAACACAAGCTCGCTGCCGAAATAGGTCAGAATACACTCCTTACTCATCACTTCGCGATCTCATAAGTCCCATCTTTCACAAAAATAGGACTATTCATCGCTTTCCTCAGTCAATGGACGCCATAACTGTTCGTCATCCATATTGGAAATATCGCGAAAATGCCGAAGTCGGTCACTAATTTTCAAAAATTCATATCTTTCAAACCAATCGGCCTATAAGCCATTGCAAGCAACAGGACGGAAGTGTAATCTATAGCGAAAGCGAGGCTGAAGCGCTCATGTGACTGCCATGTGATAGAAACAAAATGGAAGCGCCCAAACCGGACACGTGGAATCCGTACGTTCCCGAACGTTCTAGACGTTTTCGATCCGATTTTTTTTTAAACGTTCACGACCGTTCACCGCACAAGAGAGTTAATTGGCCATCGGATAATCGGCCAAAGCCGCTTAATCGGCCAATTTCCTCTGGAACGGAATTTTTTTCTTCTTAAGCACGTGTTATTTTGTTCGTTTTTACGGACAAAGCTGAAATCTTCAATTTCGCTTTATTGGCCACTTTTTCTCTCTAATTTTTCCTCTTTACCCCTTTTTGAGAGGGAGAACAACAGAGGCAGACAAACTGACAACACGCTTTTGACGTTTACATGGTTGAGTGTGAAGTTGGAAGGTGAGCTGTTGTCAATTGAAAGACCCTGCATGGCGTTAAAATCACTCAAGAAAACAAAATCATTGTCTCTTACTCGTGCTTCTGTCAAGTTGTAGGATTAATAAACACACACACACACACATCACAAAAAGGGAAAGAATTTGAATTTGAACTGCAACATTTAATTTTGACGTCATTGCTTTTGACTTGCATAATTGCGTCATACAGTATCTCGATGTTCGTTTTATCGGCCGATTCGCTTTATCGGCCATATTTTTCCTGGTCCCAAAAGTGGCCGATTAAGCGGATTCCACTGTAAAGTAACAAAACTGGTTTTGTCATTGATGCTTTTTTAAAATACTTAATTGGAAATAAAGAGAAGAAAGCGAAAAGAGACATGATGGGATGGGCCAATGTTGAAGACACAGATGTTACCTGGAGGGTGTGTGGGCGATTAACTGAGGGGTTTGATGTTCGACAGCTGTTGAGTTTAGTCCATGGTGAAAGTGTGTGTGTGTGTGGGGGGGGTAGAATGTGGCCTAGAAGCCTAGTTTGTCCACACTTTTATTGAAGACGCACATATTGATTCATGATGTGCTGGGATGGCAAGCCGTGCGCTTGTTTCTCCAGTTCATTTTTGCTTGCAGCGGTGTACATTTATACACTCGTACCGTATTTTTCTGACTATAAGGCGCACCCCCCAAATTTTACACAATTTTGTCACTTTAGTTTCTTACTATATTAGTAGTTACATTATAAATCGCAGGGGTCTGCTGCTGCACAATAACATCGCCTTACAGTCCGACAAATAGGGTGTGTGCCTGTCTGACTGACAAAACTGCCGTCTGATACGCAGGATTTCCCAGCAGTGCGTCTATAACGTAGCAATGTTTCATCTGGCACACAGCTTTTCAAAAAAACGGTTGTAAAATGATAGAGACTCCCTAAAATATGCGGCTGACCTCCTAGCAATCTACAGACCTATTTGGACCTGCTCATTCTGACCCCATGATTTCACATATATTTCACATATATACAAATAGTCAAGGGACATAATTTTGCGGCTTGCGCGAGTGACCTTTCATTAATTGATAGGACTTGTGTTTGTCCGACTTTTCCATGGGGGACAATCTGATTTTGTCATAAAAGACATTCTGTTTTTTCGACTATCGTCTCTTAGCACTGTGTAGTCAATGTGTTTGGTATATTCTAGTCACAGAGATCTATGTCTGTGCTGCTTTCCCAGAGAGCGCATCGCCGCAATGGCAGCGACTATCCATTTTATTTTTGTTGTTGCAGACTTTGGAAAACTAGCTATCAATTTGATCATAACAGGCAACAGGATTTCTCTCTGATTTTTAACTGACTATTAACTGCCGTGGGATTTTTTCGTGTGTAAAGCGCACAGGACAGACTAGCTTTAAGAAGGACTATACGTTCAGTTCGATTTCCCTGTTGAACTAGAAAGAAAGGGCGAGGCCGGGATTCGAACCCAGTTCTATCAGTATCACACTGCAGTCACGCATTGAATTTGGCAGGCGAATGTCTTAACCACTGTGCCACCATTCTTCGTACCATGTATCATTTCTTGTTTTGTTTTTCATAACAAAATTAAGTGCTGGTATTTTCCTATTTTTAATACAGTTCAAAGATAATTCACAATAAACAGATTTTTTTTCTGTCTTTGTACATTGTGCATCGAAAGGCAAGATAATTGTTTTTTGTTTGTTTTATTTTTTCCAGTTGAAATGACCAAGAAGAAAGAAGTAGATAAGCACTCAGTTTAAGAAAGGGAAGCAGTGGAAAGGTTTGGATGAGGATTTTGACCAAAGGTCAGAGGAATGTTGCCCTACCATCCAACTTTCAGCAATTGTGTGCCTTAAACACCCCCTCATGTGTATGACCCTCAGTCTCAAAGTCTGCTTCTTTCAGTTTTATGAAAATCTGAGGCTGATCTAACCCTATCCCTTTCCAGAGAACGGCAGAATGTGGCTTCTCAGTGAACAGTTTCAGTGGGGAAGATTGAGGGGGGGGTGTCTAAAGGACAAGATAGCTGAAACGTGTTGCATTTATTTGACCACACTGACCACTTTGAAGCAGAAAGTGAAGTGTTAAGAAATAGCAATGGACTAAATGTAACCAGCTTATCATGTGAAAAGAGATGCGATAACATGCATACACACATGCATATATGCAAACCCATACTGATGTGCGCACACGCACACACACACACACACACACGCACACACACACACACACACATCTGAATGTAATGAGTTTACAAAAGACAAAAAACCAATGCACATAGATTTTTATGCTGACTACACACGACAAAGAGTGGCTGGAGAAACACGGACGATTTAGTGGTTGCTTTCTGCCAAGCCCAGAGAACAGGATGATGTAAGCGATCCCTGACCACTCCTGCACATACCCTGCCAGTTGTAGTCACAGATTATAAGCTTAGCATGCAGACTGCTAGGGTTGCTTTTTTTTTGGGGGGGGGGGGGGGGGGGGGGCTTGGACTTTAATTTGGCCTGGCTACAGGCTGTAGCTAAGATTATGTAATGACCGTAATGGCCTGCCCCCAAAATAGAAACCTTGGCATAAGCTTTTTGGGGTCGGGGTTTATTACTGTGATAAGATTATTGCGCTACTTAACACAATAACAGCTTCTGATTTTCTTTCTTTCTTTACATTAGCTATTTCTTATATCAACGCACTTTACTTGCTGGAACTTATGACTTATATTGTGTTAAAACAATCTTATCAGCCAGAATACAAAATGTAACAGGAAAAAACAAACATAACAAAACTTTTTTTTAAGGGGCAGAAAGACATTGAAGCTTCAGTGTGCCACAGGCAATGTTCAGTTAGCAGAGACCAGCAGTTGGAAAACAAACACAAAATATATGCTGAAACTTGACTTTATAATTGAGCAGTGTTGATGGGGTGTTAGTTATTGTTTCTTTTCTGTTTGGACTACGTTCTCCAAAGCTGCCTGGATCACCATCGTGCACTTGCTCATCTCCGCTCTTCCTTTGGACAGCTATCGTGCCTTGAAACGGAGAGCTGCCAAATGAAGGGCTGTGATTGGTGGGAATGTCAACACTCTTCTGATTGGTGGGAATGACAACACTCTTCTGATTGGTGGGAATGTCAACACTCTTCTGATTGGTGGGAATGACAACACTCTTCTGATTGGTGGGAATGGCAACACTCTTCTGATTGGTGGGAATGACAACACTCTTCTGATTGGTGGGAATGGCAACACTCTTCTGATTGGTGGGAATGACAACACTCTTCTGATTGGTGGGAATGGCAACACTCTTCTGAATGGTGGGAATGACAACACTCTTCCATGCCTTCCAGCTTTCTCTGCTTCTGCTAATAACAAATGTTCAGACTTCAGCAGATCTATCACTTGTGTGTTTGGTTTTGACCTTGGGCAGTGCAGTGGGCGGTACTGTTTTGAGAAAAAGGTGGCCTGCTTGGCCGTGTTGTACAGGGTGGTATGCACCAGCTCAGGCTGTGTTTTTCAGTTGATTGTTTTTCGGACTGGGGCTTCTTGTCCTCACAAAAGCAGCCGTTCTTTGAGGGGGTTGGGTCTGTCCACATTTTACAAAACATTTCTGTGCAGAAACATTTGAAACGAGAAAGGTTGCCTGTTTTGTTGTACAGGTTGTTTTGTTTTCAGACTGGGGTTCTCCTCACAGAGGGTTTCTAAAGGTTACCATAGGAAATTGAATATGATTTTTAATGTACCGTTGAATGGTTGTGTGTGAACTGCTTATTTTGCACGACTTTGGCACATTTTTGTTTGCTTTTTTTATGATGTTCAGTTTTGTTGAAAAATGTACCTTATTCCTTAAGGGTCTGTGCCCCCTATCCCCAGTCCCCAAGTAAAGTATTAACAAAGGTCAGAAATCAGCGGAGGGGTTTCCGCGCGTAATGTTCCCACTCCATGCTTCTTACTTCCAGAGTATTTTTTGGGTGGATGGGTTTCCTTAGGGAACTTTTTTTACAATGTGCACATGGCCCAATGTTGACCAATTTGCCGTTGACTGTGACAGGGGTGCTGGACTACCTGACCACAGAGATCTCCACGTCCAAGCAGAAGAAGTTCAGCCTGGTCACCTTTGTGGACACCCCGGGCCTGGTGGATGGGGACATGAAGTACCCCTTTGACGTCAACAAGTCCATCCTGTGGCTGGGTCAGTATCAACTTAGAGGGTCATGATAGGGATAGGATCAGCCTGGTGGATGGGTCAGTATCAACATAGAGGGTCATGATAGGGATAGGATCAGCCTGGTGGATGGGTCAGTATCAACATAGAGGGTCATGATAGGGATAGGATCAGCCTGGTGGATGGGTCAGTATCAACTTAGAGGGTCATGATAGGGATAGGATCAGCCTGGTGGATGGGTCAGTATCAACATAGAGGGTCATGATAGGGTTAGGATCAGCCTGGTGGATGGGTCAGTATCAACTTAGAGGGTCATGATAGGGAGTAGGATCAGCCTGGTGGATGGGTCACATCAACATAGAGGGTTTGACGTCAACAAGTCCAGCCTGTGGCTGGGTCAGTATCAACATAGAGGGTCATGATAGGGGTAGGATCAGCCTGGTGGATGGGTCAGTATCAACATAGAGGGTCATGATAGGGATAGGATCAGCCTGGTGGATGGGTCAGTATCAACATAGAGGGTCATGATAGGGGTAGGATCAGCCTGGTGGATGGGTCAGTATCAACATAGAGGGTCATGATAGGGATAGGATCAGCCTGGTGGATGGGTCAGTATCAACATAGAGGGTCATGATAGGGGTAGGATCAGCCTGGTGGATGGGTCAGTATCAACATAGAGGGTCATGATAGGGATAGGATCAGCCTGGTGGATGGGTCAGTATCAACATAGCATGTAAAGGGTCACTGGTCTCCCCGCTGTGTACATCCAACACATTTCGATTTTGGAGGAGCTCGGAAGGAGAACAATTATTTGGAAGATTTTTTTTTTTTTTTTTTAAGGCAGGAGAATGGGGTCAATAGGTCAGAAAGATAGATGATGGAAAGCAAAGGGATAACTTTTGTTAAGGCAGGAGAATGGGGTCAAAAGGTCAGAAAGATAGATGATGGAAAGCAAAGGGATAACTTTTGTTAAGGCAGGAGAATGGGGTCAATAGGTCAGAAAGATAGATGATGGAAAGCAAAGGGATAACTTTTGTTAAGGCAGGAGAATGGGGTCAATAGGTCAGAAAGATAGATGATGGAAAGCAAAGGGATAACTTTTGTTAAGGCAGGAGAATGGGGTCAAAAGGTCAGAAAGATAGATGATGGAAAGCAAAGGGATAACTTTTTGTTAAGGCAGGAGAATGGGGTCAATAGGTCAGAAAGATAGATGATGGAAAGCAAAGGGATAACTTTTGTTAAGGCAGGAGAATGGGGTCAATAGGTCAGAAAGATAGATGATGGAAAGTAAAGGGATAAGTTTTTTTAAGGCAGGAGAATGGGGTCAATAGGTCAGAAAGATAGATGATGGAAAGCAAAGGGATAACTTTTGTTAAGGCAGGAGAATGGGGTCAATAGGTCAGAAAGATAGATGATGGAAAGCAAAGGGATAACTTTTGTTAAGGCAGGAGAATGGGGTCAATAGGTCAGAAAGATAGATGATGGAAAGCAAAGGGATAACTTTTGTTAAGGCAGGAGAATGGGGTCAATAGGTCAGAAAGATAGATGATGGAAAGCAAAGGGATAACTTTTGTTAAGGCAGGAGAATGGGGTCAATAGGTCAGAAAGATAGATGATGGAAAGCAAAGGGATAACTTTTGTTAAGGCAGGAGAATGGGGTCAATAGGTCAGAAAGATAGATGATGGAAAGCAAAGGGATAACTTTTGTTAAGGCAGGAGAATGGGGTCAATAGGTCAGAAAGATAGATGATGGAAAGCAAAGGGATAACTTTTGTTAAGGCAGGAGAATGGGGTCAATAGGTCAGAAAGATAGATGATGGAAAGCAAAGGGATAACTTTTGTTAAGGCAGGAGAATGGGGTCAATAGGTCAGAAAGATAGATGATGGAAGGCAAAGGGATAAGTTTTGTTAAGGCAGGAGAATGGGGTCAATAGGTCAGAAAGATAGATGATGGAAAGCAAAGGGATAACTTTTGTTAAGGCAGGAGAATGGGGTCAATAAGTCAGAAAGATAGATGATGGAAAGCAAAGGGATAACTTTTGTTAAGGCAGAGACAAAGAGAGTGTCAGATTAGAGGAAGTTACGAGCGCATAGCATGCATCAAGAAGGTGGAACTATTTTTACGAAAGATAACCCACACACAAACAACACCCACCCCCCCCCCCCACCCCCGGTATCCCCAGCTTCAATGTTGTTGTGACATACCCTGGTTTAAAGACTCCAGGGATCATACTAACAGTCGAAGCTCTTAAACACTCATACAAATACATCAGCTAGGGATGAGAACATTACACGCGTGACCATTTTTATTTTTGATTACCCCGCCACATGGGCAGCCACATTCCGTCTTAGGGGAATTTTGGAGACTGATGATGTTACGCTAGGAGCTTGTCTTGGCTGAAGACAATCCCCACATAACTATGCAGAGCATAGCAACACTTTGACGTAGCCCCGGTGTTCTAGCCTTAAGTCAAGGCACTGACTAAGACAAAAATAACAATTATCTGTCCTCTGGTGCTGTTTGCTTGTTTGTTTTATTTTCACTAGTGATCACATTTTACATGCACATGTTTTCTTTATGTCTCGAACCCCCCCCCCCCCCCCCCTCTCTCTCTCTCTCTCTCTCTCTCTCTCTCTCTCTCTCTCTCTCTCTCTGTGTCTTTTTCCCTCCTCATTGCTTTGTCTCTGGTAAAACAAAAGAAAGCACCGTTGTCAGTGTGTGCACCAATCAACTGTTCAGCTTCTTTATGCTCTCTGTCTCCAGTGTGTGCACCAATCAACTGTTAGCTTCTTTATGCTCTTTGTCTCCAGTGTGTGCACCAATCAACTGTTAGCTTCTTTATGCTCTCTGTCTCCAGTGTGTGCACCAATCAACTGTTAGCTTCTTTATGCTCTTTGTCTCCAGTGTGTGCACCAATCAACTGTTAGCTTCTTTATGCTCTCTGTCTCCAGTGTGTGCACCAATCAACTGTTAGCTTCTTTATGCTCTTTGTCTCCAGTGTGTGCACCAATCAACTGTTAGCTTCTTTATGCTCTCTGTCTCCAGTGTGTGCACCAATCAACTGTTAGCTTCTTTATGCTCTCTGTCTCCAGTGTGTGCACCAATCAACTGTTAGCTTCTTTATGCTCTCTGTCTCCAGTGTGTGCACCAATCAACTGTTAGCTTCTTTATGCTCTCTGTCTCCAGTGTGTGCACCAATCAACTGTTAGCTTCTTTATGCTCTCTGTCTCCAGTGTGTGCACCAATCAACTGTTAGCTTCTTTATGCTCTCTGTCTCCAGTGTGTGCACCAATCAACTGTTAGCTTCTTTATGCTCTTTGTCTCCAGTGTGTGCACCAATCAACTGTTAGCTTCTTTATGCTCTCTGTCTCCAGTGTGTGCACCAATCAACTGTTAGCTTCTTTATGCTCTCTGTCTCCAGTGTGTGCACCAATCAACTGTTAGCTTCTTTATGCTCTCTGTCTCCAGTGTGTGCACCAATCAACTGTTAGCTTCTTTATGCTCTTTGTCTCCAGTGTGTGCACCAATCAACTGTTAGCTTCTTTATGCTCTTTGTCTCCAGTGTGTGCACCAATCAACTGTTAGCTTCTTTATGCTCTCTGTCTCCAGTGTGTGCACCAATCAACTGTTAGCTTCTTTATGCTCTCTGTCTCCAGTGTGTGCACCAATCAACTGTTAGCTTCTTTATGCTCTTTGTCTCCAGTGTGTGCACCAATCAACTGTTAGCTTCTTTATGCTCTTTGTCTCCAGTGTGTGCACCAATCAACTGTTAGCTTCTTTATGCTCTCTGTCTCCATGTGTGCACCAATCAACTGTTAGCTTCTTTATGCTCTCTGTCTCCAGTGTGTGCACCAATCAACTGTTAGCTTCTTTATGCTCTTTGTCTCCAGTGTGTGCACCAATCAACTGTTAGCTTCTTTATGCTCTTTGTCTCCAGTGTGTGCACCAATCAACTGTTAGCTTCTTTATGCTCTTTGTCTCCAGTGTGTGCACCAATCAACTGTTAGCTTCTTTATGCTCTCTGTCTCCATGTGTGCACCAATCAACTGTTAGCTTCTTTATGCTCTCTGTCTCCAGTGTGTGCACCAATCAACTGTTAGCTTCTTTATGCTCTCTGTCTCCATGTGTGCACCAATCAACTGTTAGCTTCTTTATGCTCTCTGTCTCCATGTGTGCACCAATCAACTGTTAGCTTCTTTATGCTCTCTGTCTCCATGTGTGCACCAATCAACTGTTAGCTTCTTTATGCTCTCTGTCTCCAGTGTGTGCACCAATCAACTGTTAGCTTCTTTATGCTCTCTGTCTCCATGTGTGCACCAATCAACTGTTAGCTTCTTTATGCTCTCTGTCTCCAGTGTGTGCACCAATCAACTGTTAGCTTCTTTATGCTCTCTGTCTCCAGTGTGTGCACCAATCAACTGTTAGCTTCTTTATGCTCTCTGTCTCCAGTGTGTGCACCAATCAACTGTTAGCTTCTTTATGCTCTCTGTCTCCAGTGTGTGCACCAATCAACTGTTAGCTTCTTTATGCTCTTTGTCTCCAGTGTGTGCACCAATCAACTGTTAGCTTCTTTATGCTCTTTGTCTCCAGTGTGTGCACCAATCAACTGTTAGCTTCTTTATGCTCTCTGTCTCCAGTGTGTGCACCAATCAACTGTTAGCTTCTTTATGCTCTTTGTCTCCAGTGTGTGCACCAATCAACTGTTAGCTTCTTTATGCTCTTTGTCTCCAGTGTGTGCACCAATCAACTGTTAGCTTCTTTATGCTCTCTGTCTCCAGTGTGTGCACCAATCAACTGTTAGCTTCTTTATGCTCTCTGTCTCCAGTGTGTGCACCAATCAACTGTTAGCTTCTTTATGCTCTCTGTCTCCAGTGTGTGCACCAATCAACTGTTAGCTTCTTTATGCTCTCTGTCTCCAGTGTGTGCACCAATCAACTGTTAGCTTCTTTATGCTCTCTGTCTCCAGTGTGTGCACCAATCAACTGTTAGCTTCTTTATGCTCTCTGTCTCCAGTGTGTGCACCAATCAACTGTTAGCTTCTTTATGCTCTCTGTCTCCAGTGTGTGCACCAATCAACTGTTAGCTTCTTTATGCTCTCTGTCTCCAGTGTGTGCACCAATCAACTGTTAGCTTCTTTATGCTCTCTGTCTCCAGTGTGTGCACCAATCAACTGTTAGCTTCTTTATGCTCTCTGTCTCCAGTGTGTGCACCAATCAACTGTTAGCTTCTTTATGCTCTCTGTCTCCAGTGTGTGCACCAATCAACTGTTAGCTTCTTTATGCTCTCTGTCTCCAGTGTGTGCACCAATCAACTGTTAGCTTCTTTATGCTCTCTGTCTCCAGTGTGTGCACCAATCAACTGTTAGCTTCTTTATGCTCTCTGTCTCCAGTGTGTGCACCAATCAACTGTTAGCTTCTTTATGCTCTCTGTCTCCAGTGTGTGCACCAATCAACTGTTAGCTTCTTTATGCTCTTTGTCTCCAGTGTGTGCACCAATCAACTGTTAGCTTCTTTATGCTCTCTGTCTCCAGTGTGTGCACCAATCAACTGTTAGCTTCTTTATGCTCTCTGTCTCCAGTGTGTGCACCAATCAACTGTTAGCTTCTTTATGCTCTCTGTCTCCAGTGTGTGCACCAATCAACTGTTAGCTTCTTTATGCTCTCTGTCTCCAGTGTGTGCACCAATCAACTGTTAGCTTCTTTATGCTCTCTGTCTCCAGTGTGTGCACCAATCAACTGTTAGCTTCTTTATGCTCTCTGTCTCCAGTGTGTGCACCAATCAACTGTTAGCTTCTTTATGCTCTCTGTCTCCAGTGTGTGCACCAATCAACTGTTAGCTTCTTTATGCTCTTTGTCCCCTTTCCTTTCTCTCCCCTCCCCCCACCCCCATCTCTCCCTCTGGCCTTTGAGCTCAGAGAAGAGTGGTCAGCAGTTGATGACCAGTGGTCAGCCATGAGGTAAGGCTGAGGGCATTGGCACCAGCAGCTAGTTGTGTGTGTGTGTGTGAGAGAGAAAGAGGGGGGGGGGGGTGGATTGTGTGTGTGTGTGAGAGAGAGAGGGGGTGGGGGCGGATTGTTGTGTGTGAGAGAGAGAGAGGGTGGGGATTGTGTATATGTGTGAAAGTGTGTGTGTGTGAGAGAGAGAGAGAGAGAGAGAGAGAGAGAGAAAGAAAGAGATGGGGATTGTGCATATGTGTGAAAGTGTGTGTGTGTGAGAGAGAGGGAGAGAGATGGGGATTGTGTATATAATTATATGTGTGTGTAAGAGAGTGTGTGTGTGGGTATGTGAGTATGTGTTGCCATATTTAATTTCTCATTTTGAAATAATAAAGATAAGTTGAAGTTGAAGAGATTGTCTGTGTGATGTGTGTGTGAGAGAGATTGTCTGTGTGATGTGTGTGTGTGTGTGAGAGAGAGAGAGAGAGAGAGAGAGAGAGAGTCTGTATGTGGATGTGTGGGGGCAGTTGATGGCTGAAAATGGAATGTACCTGTGGTCACTGACCTCCCTGACTGTTTAACTATTGATTATGGAATGACCAGTCTGCGTCTGCTTGCTTGTTTCTCTGCTTGCCTGCCTGTCTGGCTCGGCTAATGAGTCTGGCTCGTTTTACCCTGGTTTGGCAAGTGGGCTTAGCTTGTCAGCATCTGATTCTATTCCAGGCAATACGACTTCGGTCAGCATATTAGTCCGCAGTATCAAACGTTTTTCTTCTTTTAAAACTGTATGTGATTGAGAAATCAAGTTTATGGGAGTATGATTTTTTTTTAAAATAAATTCTATATCTGATGGAAATTTTTAAGTTAGGTGTGGGTATCCAGGATCTGACTATTTTAAGCAAGACATTTTGAGCCCACCTATTGCAGTATTGATTTAATACTTCGTTATTCTTCATATCTGTCCGTATCACTTCTCTCTCTTTGTACTTTAATGTGTAGGCATTTGTCTGTGCACAGTACCTTGTCTGTCTGCATTGTTAGGTAGGCAAAAGGCAAAGGCATTCACAGAGTGCTCGTTTAGAAGCATATGCAATACAGTGTAACCCTCCTTATAATACCCCCCGTTATAAGACTCCCACTTAAAACCTACTTCTCTGAGACATTGCTCTTCTTTGTAAGTATTAAAATTACCTCCCTTATACAACTCCCTCTCATTTAAGACCTCATTTTGGGTGATTTATGAAGGTCTTGTAAGAGAGGTTCCACTGTAGTAAGGTGTCGAAGTTTGAGATGATCGCGGAGCGATTGCATTAAGGTACAGCTTATTTATTTTTAAAAAATTAAATTATATTTAGAAGTGCTCCATCAGACTATTGCAGAAAAAATGAAATGCTGTTAGTGAAAATGTCTTAAATGCACATATTTGGAGACGGGTGTTTAAAAATAATGTTGCGGGAAACCTGGAGACAAATTCAGCGTCATTCAATACTGAAATGGAAGGATACCCACATGAATATGCATGACAGACACTGCAGCAGACGTCACAAAGAGACGTAGATTATGATAACTAGCCACGCGGGCTAGACAGAAGAAAAATGCTGAGTCTGCCGAAACCCAATGTCATGCGGAGGGACACGCAGAGAAACGGACACACATGTGCGCGCACATATACATTGTGGGCGGGCGCACCACGCATGCACACACACACGTACACTCTCTCTAGCTCTCTAGCTCTCTCTCTCACACGCACACACACACACACAGCACTTCTCTCTCTCTCTCTCTCTCTCTCTCTCTCTCTCTCTCTCTCTCTCTCTCTCTCTCTCTCTCTCTCTCTCTCTCTCTCTCTCACACACACACACACACACACATATGCAATGATTCTCTCTCTCTTTCTCTCACACACATGCACACACTCACTCATGCATGCACGCGCACACACAAGCTCGCACACGCACACGCACACACACACACACACAGAGAATGATGCTTGGACACCCCATGCCTCCTCCTCCTCAATCCTCATCCTCATCATCCTCTGTGTTGGTAACTGGTGCTGATAGCATAGCATAAATGGCACTATAGGATATTTTGTTTTAGCCTTTTGCCCTCTAAATATGTTTTTGATTTGGTTAGGTTAGGCTTCATTCACTGATGACTACTAAGGCATCTGTGTTTTATTCATTTAAATCTGTATATTAACTGAATACATTTTGTTTTGGGAAAAAATATATTTTTGAACAAATTTAACGACTTTGCATTAATTGCTTCATCAAGAAGGTTATTCCATGCATTTATACATTTTATTACTCTGTTAATAAACAAGCGCGTAATCGCAATAGTTTGTGGCACGCGGTCTATTTTTACCACTCCAATCATGAGTCACCTCCCCTGGCTTTTCAATAATTTTAATCTGTAAACCAGAATGTTATCTCTGCATCATTTCGTAACTTTTTATATCTTTTGGAAAACATTTAAAACTATGTATCCTACTTATGCTCATCAAAAGAAGCACCACATACTCGTCGTGTCTGTTGTAGTGTCTGTATTACGTATGTTTATTATTTTGTACGCTTTTAAAATCCATCATTTTAAAGAGCGGCCTCAATTTGAAGTGTAGCCTCGATTTGAAGTGCGACAATTTTGGACCAACCGACCGACCGACAAAGTGAGTTATAGGTTTGTGGCTTGAGCCACAAACAAAAACGTTTTGTGCTAGTCTGGTGTTAGTATCTTTTTTATATAGTTTGAAATTGTGGCCACGGGTTCTATCACCCTCACAAAGAGTTGATAGGCTGTTAGTAGTAGAATAATCATATATATGGTGACATCTTATAAGCTTCAATCATATTACCCCTGAGCCTTCTATACTCTAGGCTAGGCATCCGTAGATAAATAAGTCTTTCCAATGTAGGCCCCAGGCTTTGGGTGTGTTCAGTGTTGAGCGTTCAGTGGTAGTGGTGGTGGTGGTGGCATGTTGGTGTTAGGCCCCAGGGTGTGTTGAGCGATCAGTGGTGGTGGTGGTGGCATGTTGGCGTTAGGCCCCAGGGTGTGTTGAGCGATCAGTGGTGGTGGTGGTGGCATGTTGGCGTTAGGCCCCAGGGGTGTGTTGAGCGATTGATGGTGGTGGTGGCATGTTGGCGTTAGGCCCCAGGGTGTGTTGAGCGATTGATGGTGGTGGTGGCATGTTGGCGTTAGGCCCCAGGGTGTGTTGAGCGATCAGTGGTGGTGGTGGTGGCATGTTGGCGTTAGGCCCCAGGGTGTGTTGAGCGATCAGTGGTGGTGGTGGTGGCGGCATGTTGGCGTTAGGCCCCAGGGTGTGTTGAGCGATTGATGGTGGTGGTGGCATGTTGGCGTTAGGCCCCAGGGTGTGTTGAGCGATCAGTGGTGGTGGTGGTGGCATGTTGGCGTTAGGCCCCAGGGTGTGTTGAGCGATCAGTGGTGGTGGTGGTGGCATGTTGGCGTTAGGCCCCAGGATGTGTTGAGCGATCAGTGGTGGTGGTGGTGGCATGTTGGCGTTAGGCCCCAGGGTGTGTTGAGCGATCAGTGGTGGTGGTGGTGGTGGCATGTTGGCGTTAGGCCCCAGGGGTGTCTTCGGTGTTGAGCATTCAGTGGTGGTGGCGTTAGGCCGCATGGCCTGCACATCACACCACTATTGATTAGTCTGCTGGCCGCAGAACCCACCAGTGAAAGGGGAGGGGAGGGGGTCGGGGGTCAGTCATGTTTCTTTTCTATGTCTGTCTCTTTGTTCAGTGTCTGACTTTTTTCTGTCAATGGCCCCCCCCCTCTCTCTCTCTCTCTCTCTCTCTCTCTCTCTCTCTCTCTCTCTCTCTCTCTCTCTCTCTCTCTCTCTCTCTCTCTCTCTCTCTCTCTCTCTCTCTCTCTCTCTCTCTCTCTCTCTCTCTCTCTCTCTCTCTCTCTCTCTCTCTCTCTCTCTCTCTCTCTCTCTCTCTCTCTCTCTCTCCCTCTCTCTCCCTCCCTCCCTCCCCCCCCCCCCTTCTCTCGATGAAATTCTGATGAAATTTACGTCCTCCAGTCTGGAACAGACACATATGGGACATTAGTAGATAAAAAGATGGTGGGAAGATCCCAGAGGCAGTACAACACTAGGAACATCCCACATTTTTAACAATGCAGATGTGTATGCTAATCTTGCCCCCCCCCCCCCCCCCCCCCCCCCCCCCCCCCCCCCCCCCTTCCTCTCTCTGTGTTTCTTTGTTTTTATCTCTCTCTCTCTCTGCTTGTCAGTCACTGTCTTCTTCAGTCCTTATTATACCTCCCACCCCCTCTCTCAAATTCTGTCTGTCTCTCTCTCTCTCTCTCTCTCACACACACACACACACACTCACTCACACACACGACAGTTAGCTATTGTGGTCGGCTGGTTGCTTGCTTTTTCCCCATTTGTCTTTTATTTGTTCCCCTGGCTGTTGGGAAGAGAACAAAAGGGTGGTCTGATGGGAGATTAGCTGTCCATGACTGCAGGGAAAGAGGGAGTGGAGTACGGAAATGAGGGTTGTTAAAATCATGAAAGTGTGGACAAAGTGACTGATAGATTGTCGTAATGGTGGTCTAGTATAGGTGTATGGGTGGTACTTTTATAATAGTGCAATTAGCAGTCAAAGAGACAGCAAGATATTGTCAAGTTCGTCAGTAAACCTTTTGCCTCAAGTAGTAACCTTTTGGGACATGTCATCTTCCACACACACAATTACAATGTCTTTCAGCTCCTGAAGGGAGGAAGGGGAGGACGAATAAAGATACATTTTGTAATACACTGCAGTACAGTGGAACCTCCCTTTAAAGACCTTCAAAAATCATCCACAATAAGGTCTTAAGTGGGAGGGAGTTGTAATAGGGAGGTATTCTAGTACAAGTTTACAAAGAAGGTCAATGTCTCAAAGAAGTAGGTCTTAAATGGGAGGGAGTCGTACAGGGTGGGGTGGGGGGGGGGGGGGGTCTTATAAGGGAGGTTCCACTGTTTTAACAGTAAAGTGTTGATCTGTTCTATGCATACCCCTGGTGGGTGGATGTATATGTGATGGTGCAGGAGGAGCTGTCAAGCATTGAAACAGTGGCAGTATATACTCTGATCTGCCTCTATTGTTGAGTGTGTGCTACTTTGCTGGGTGTAGCGAGGCAATATTGAATGACATGACTGACGTCACTTTACTCTGATCTGCCTCTATTGTTCAGTGTGTGCTACTTTGCTGGGTGTAGCGAGGCAATATTGAATACATGACTGACGTCACTTTACTCTGATCTTCCTCTATTGTTCAGTGTGTGCTACTTTGCTGGGTGTAGCGAACTGGCAATATTGAATGACATGACTGACGTCACTTTACTCTGATCTGCCTCTATTGTTCAGTGTGTGCTACTTTGCTGGGTGTAGCGTGTGCAATATTGAATGACATGACTGACGTCACTTTACTCTGATCTGCCTCTATTGTTCAGTGTGTGCTACTTTGCTGGGTGTAGCGAGGCAATATTGAATGACATGACTGACGTCACTTTACTCTGATCTGCCTCTATTGTTCAGTGTGTGCTACTTTGCTGGGTGTAGCGAGGCAATATTGAATGACATGACTGACGTCACTTTACTCTGATCTGCCTCTATTGTTCAGTGTGTGCTACTTTGCTGGGTGTAGCGAGGCAATATTGAATGAGTGTGTGCTGTAGTATAATACATGACTGTTCAGTGTGTGCTGTATGACTGTCACTTTACTCTGATCTGCCTCTATTGTTCAGTGTGTGCTACTTTGCTGGGTGTAGCGAGGCAATATTGAATGTCAACATGACTGACGTCACTTTACTCTGATCTGCCTCTATTGTTCAGTGTGTGCTACTTTGCTGGGTGTAGCGAGGCAATATTGAATGACAACATGACTGACGTCACTTTACTCTGATCTGCCTCTATTGTTCAGTGTGTGCTACTTTGCTGGGTGTAGCGATAGCAATATTGAATGACATGACTGACGTCACTTTACTCTGATCTGCCTCTATTGTTCAGTGTGTGCTACTTTGCTGGGTGTAGCGAGGCAATATTGAATGACATGACTGACGTCACTTTACTCTGATCTGCCTCTATTGTTCAGTGTGTGCTACTTTGCTGGGTGTAGCGAGGCAATATTGAATGACATGACTGACGTCACTTTACTCTGATCTGCCTCTATTGTTGAGTGTGTGCTACTTTGCTGGGTGTAGCGAGGCAATATTGAATGACATGACTGACGTCACTTTACTCTGATCTTCCTCTATTGTTCAGTGTGTGCTACTTTGCTGGGTGTAGCGAGGCAATATTGAATGGTCAACATGACTGACGTCACTTTACTCTGATCTGCCTCTATTGTTAGAGTGTGTGCTACTTTGCTGGGTGTAGCGAAGCAATATTGAATGACACATGACTGACGTCACTTTACTCTGATCTGCCTCTATTGTTCAGTGTGTGCTACTTTGCTGGGTGTAGCGAAGCAATATTGAATGACATGACTGACGTCACTTTACTCTGATCTGCCTCTATTGTTGAGTGTGTGCTACTTTGCTGGGTGTAGCGAGGCAATATTGAATGACAACATGACTGACGTCACTTTACTCTGATCTGCCTCTATTGTTCAGTGTGTGCTACTTTGCTGGGTGTAGCGAGGCAATATTGAATGACATGACTGACGTCACTTTACTCTGATCTGCCTCTATTGTTCAGTGTGTGCTACTTTGCTGGGTGTAGCGAGGCAATATTGAATGACAACATGACTGACGTCACTTTACTCTGATCTGCCTCTATTGTTCAGTGTGTGCTACTTTGCTGGGTGTAGCGAGGCAATATTGAATGTCAACATGACTGATGTCACTTTACTCTGATCTGAATACTATCTGTATGAGTGTGTGCTACTTTGCTGGGTGTAGCGAGGCAATATTGAATGACACATGACTGACGTCACTTTACTCTGATCTATGTTCCTCATATTGAATAGAACAGTGTGTGCTACTTTGCTGGGTGTAGCGAAGCAATATTGAATGACAACATGACTGACGTCACTTTACTCTGATGTGCCTCTATTGAATTGTTCAGTGTGTGCAACTTTGCTGGGTGTAGCGAGGCAATATTGAATGACAACATGACTGACGTCACTTTACTCTGATCTGCCTCTATTGTTCAGTGTGTGCTACTTTGCTGGGTGTAGCGAGGCAATATTGAATGACAACATGACTGACGTCACTTTACTCTGATCTTCCTCTATTGTTCAGTGTGTGCTACTTTGCTGGGTGTAGTGAAGAATATTGAATG
Source organism: Phymorhynchus buccinoides (assembly GCA_017654935.2). Lineage (NCBI taxonomy): Eukaryota > Metazoa > Mollusca > Gastropoda > Neogastropoda > Raphitomidae > Phymorhynchus > Phymorhynchus buccinoides. The sequence goes on from CM065702.1 coordinate 2,610,559, forward strand.
ACATGACTGACGTCACTTTACTCTGATACTGCCTCTATTGTTCAGTGTGTGCTACTTTGCTGGGTGTAGCGAAGCAATATTGAATGACATGACTGACGTCACTTTACTCTGATCTGCCTCTATTGTTCAGTGTGTGCTACTTTGCTGGGTCTGGGATGGGCACATACCATTCAGCGAAGCAATATTGAATGACATGACTGACGTCACTTTACTCTGATCTTAATCTATTTGATTATTGAATGTGGGTCGGGGTACCTTGGCGTGTGTGTGTGTGGGGTGGGCAAGTAGTAATAGTATTCAGTGATACACTGAGACCATGACTGACGTCAGTTTACTCTGATCTTAATCTAGTCTGTGCATCCCCAACGCTTATACAACCCACTCATAAATTAATAATATTGGGATTGTAGTTTTAGGCTGGGAGTGAGTTTATGATAGCACATGTTGGTGTCAAATAAGAATTAATTCCGTTGTAGTTTAACTCTTTATCTCAACATGTTCTTTGCATCCCAGATGCTCACCCCCCACACACGTACACTGAGTTTCTTGTTGTTTTATTGCTAATTTTCATGTGGTGGATCAATACTTGATAAACAATGATGTTATTATATTTATTAAAACATGTTGTTCCGTTGTGTGCTGCAGGGGACCTTGCGGACCTGATCTTCGTGTTCTTCGACCCCATTGGTCAGGCATTATGCAAACGCACCCTGAACCTGGTAGAGAACCTCAACGAGAAGCACGCGGACCGCATGCGCTTCTACCTCAGCAAGGCTGACGAGGCGGGCCACGAGAGCGATAGGCAGGTACCCCGCGCTTTGTGCCAGCTCTGCATAGTATCATGTTGTCTTTTTATGGTCCTACCTCAGCAAGGCTGACGAGGCGGGCCACGAGAGCGATAGGCAGGTACCCCGCGCTTTGTGCCAGCTCTGCATAGTATCATGTTGTCTTTTTATGGTCCTACCTCAGCAAGGCTGACGAGGCGGGCCACGAGAGCGATAGGCAGGTACCCCGCGCTTTGTGTCACCTCTGCATAGTATCATTTTGTCTTTTCATGTGAAATATCACAGAAAAACTGTGTTGACAGCAAACCATTCAACAAAATTGGACACAGAAGACAGAATTTTGCCTCTTTGTTTCTATTGACTAGACTTTAAAAACGAAATAAACAGGAAAACATGAAATTATCAATTTTCTTATTATAAAATTTAAAAGAGACCTGTTAGAAAACGTTTTAAAAATATATCTTTCCTGACTTGTCTAAGCCCAGAACCCATCATTGGAGGACTATGAGGTCACCAGTGACCTGTCACACCATCTAGCAGACAGGGGACTGGGCAGGAAAGGGGTTAAACACAAGCTGTTAGTTTTCACAATATGTTCCACAGTATGTCAAAGGATCATCCCAACAAAGTCTGTTTTCACTCTTTGCATATTTACCACGCCAGCAGTGACACAGGTCATGAAGTGCACTTTGTCCCTGCAGCCAGCAGTGACACAAGTCATGAAGTGCACTTTGTCCCTGCAGCCAGCAGTGACACAGGTCATGAAGTGCACTTTGTCCCTGCAGCCAGCAGTGACACAAGTCATGAAGTGCACTTTGTCCCTGCAGCCAGCAGTGACACAAGTCATGAAGTGCACTTTGTCCCTGCAGCCAGCAGTGACACAAGTCATGAAGTGCACTTTGTCCCTGCAGCCAGCAGTGACACAGGTCATGAAGTGCACTTTGTCCCTGCAGCCAGCAGTGACACAGGTCATGAAGTGCACTTTGTCCCTGCAGCCAGCAGTGTCATGAAGTGCACTTTGTCCCTGCAGCCAGCAGTGACACAGGTCATGAAGTGCACTTTGTCCCTGCAGCCAGCAGTGACACAGGTCATGAAGTGCACTTTGTCCCTGCAGCCAGCAGTGACACAGGTCATGAAGTGCACTTTGTCCCTGCAGCCAGCAGTGACACAGGTCATGAAGTTGCAGTGACACAGGTCATGAAGTGCACTTTGTCCCTGCAGCCAGCAGTGTCATGAAGTGCACTTTGTCCCTGCAGCCAGCAGTGACACAGGTCATGAAGTGCACTTTGTCCCTGCAGCCAGCAGTGACACAGGTCATGAAGTGCACTTTGTCCCTGCAGCCAGTAGTGACACAGGTCATGAAGTGCACTTTGTCCCTGCAGCCAGCAGTGACACAAGTCATGAAGTGCACTTTGTCCCTGCAGCCAGCAGTGACACAGGTCATGAAGTGCACTTTGTCCCTGCAGCCAGCAGTGACACAGGTCATGAAGTGCACTTTGTCCCTGCAGCCAGCAGTGACACAGGTCATGAAGTGCACTTTGTCCCTGCAGCCAGCAGTGACACAGGTCATGAAGTGCACTTTGTCCCTGCAGCCAGCAGTGACACAGGTCATGAAGTGCACTTTGGCCCTGCAGCCAGCAGTGACACAGGTTGGTCATGTCAAGCTCAAAACTTGTCATAAAAATGAATATGGCTGCAGGGGAAACAACACATACAAATATCTGGCGTGCTAAAGGTTAGAAAACCAACTATTTACCTGCTGTACTTTTGTTTTTCAGCGCGTCATGATGCAGATCGTGCAGGAGTTGTGCAAGCGTCCTGGATTGAACCGCACAGGGTTCGACATGCCCACCATCTATGTGCCCAGCATGAACCAGAAGGTAACCACTATAGTACTGACAGTGATTGTGCTGTTACTGTTGAAGTTGTCATAGATTAGCTGACTTATATGTAGCATCCTGGATTGAACATACCAACAGTGATTGTGCTGTTATTGTTGAGGTTGTCATAGATTAGCTGACTTATGTAGCGTCCTGGATTGAACATAGTGTACCAACAGTGATTGTGCTGTTGAGGTTGTCATAGATTAGCTGACTTATGTAGCGTCCTGGATTGAACATAGTGTACCAACAGTGATTGTGCTGTTACTGTTGAGGTTGTCATAGATTAGCTGACTTATATGTAGCATCCTGGATTGAACATATTGTACCAACAGTGATTGTGCTGTTACTGTTGAGGTTGTCATAGATTAGCTGACTTATGTAGCGTCCTGGATTGAACATATTGTACCAACAGTGATTGTGCTGTTACTGTTGAGGTTGTCATATATTAGCTGACTTATGTAGCATCCTGGATTGAACATATTGTGCTAACAGTGATTGTGCTGTTGAGGTTGTCATAGATTAGCTGACTTATGTAGCGTCCTGGATTGAACATATTGTACTAACAGTGATTGTACTGTTACTGTTGAGGTTGTCATAGATTAGCTGACTTATCATATGTAGCGTCCTGGATTGAACATATTGTACCAACACGTTTTTCTAGTAAGTGATAGGATTGTAGATGATTGAGTTAAGCTTGGTGGTAAGCGGAGGTGCCGTTGTGGTTGCAGGCCAGCCGGTGTGCCAACCAGATAGAGGAGGTGTGCCGTGATTGTAGATGATTGAGTTAAGCTTGGTGGTAAGCGGAGGTGCCGTTGTGGTTGCAGGCCAGCCGGTGTGCCAACCAGATAGAGGAGGTGTGCCGTGATTGTAGATGATTGAGTTAAGCTTGTTGGTGGTAAGTGGAGGTGCCCTTGTGGTTGCAGGCCAGCCGGTGTGCCAACCAGATAGAGGAGGTGTGCCGTGATTGTAGATGATTGAGTTAAGCTTGTTGGTGGTAAGTGGAGGTGCCCTTGTGGTTGCAGGCCAGCCGGTGTGCCAACCAGATAGAGGAGGTGTGCAGGGAGGTGGAGAAGACCATCAACCAGACAGTGCAGAACACCCTCAACGCCCTGGAGAGGGACTGCGACCAGATATCGCAGATCGTGCAGGAAAAGCTCAGAGAAGACAGGTCAGTGAGAGAGACAGAAACAGCATGGAGAGACAGACAGCACAGAGAGAGAGACAGACTGCGACCAGATATCGTAGTTCGTGGAGGAAAAGCTCAGAGAAGACAGGTCAGTGACAGACAGACAGCATGGAGAGAGAGAGAGAGACTGCGACCAGATATCGCAGATCGTGGAGGAAAAGCTCAAAGAAGACAGGTCAGTGAGAGAGATGGAGAGACAGACAGCACAGAGAGAGAGAGACTGACCAGATATCGTAGATTGTGGAGGAAAAGCTCAGAGAAGACAGGTCAGAGACAGAGACAGCATGGAGAGAGCAAGAGACTGCGACCAGATATAGATCGTGGAGGAAAAGCTCAGAGAAGACAGGTCAGTGACAGAGACAGACAGCACAGAGACAGACAGAGAGAGAGACGGACAGCACAGAGACAGACAGCACACAGAGAGAGAGAGCGAGAGGCTGACCAGATGTCTCCGATCGTGAAGGAAAAACTGAGAGAAGACAGGTCAGTGAGAAAGAGAGAGAGAGGGAGAGAGAATACATACAAACTTATTCAATGAGGGAAATTGGATAAGCTGACACAATGAGGGAAATTGGATAAGCTGACACAACGTAAGGGAAAACTCCAACATGTCGTGCCTTAGGCACTTGGTCATGAAGTGAAGACAGCACACAAAGTGGACAGGTTGTAGTCCCACTGTTTCTCTCCACTGCCCTGTGTGTAGGGGGTAAGCAGGTCTGGTGTGGTGCCTTAGGCACTTGGTCATGAAGTGAAGACAGCACACAAAGTGGACAGGTTGTAGTCCCACTATTTCTCTCCACTGACCTTTGGACTGATTGTGAACCACTGTTTCTCTCCACTGCCCTGTGTGTAGGGGGTTTGGTGCCTTAGGCACTTGGTCATGAAGTGAAGACAGAACAGGTTGTATCTACAACCTGTCAAATTTGTTTGCTGTCTTCACTTCATGACTAAGTGCCTGAGGCACGAAACGTTGGAGTTTTCCCTTTTACAAGTATACCTCTTTTTTTTTTAAAGTTGATTTCCAAAAGGCACTGCAATTTTTCATCTTCTTGTAAGCTGAGACAGCTTTTTTGCACCATGCCCTCAGGCAAAACAAGACAAGGAAACAAATCATAAACAGGGCAGCCTGTGCGCTAACCAGGGAGAGAGAGAGAGACTGCGACCAGATATCGTAGATCATGGAGGAAAAGCTCAGAGAATACTGGTCAATGAGAGAGACAGAGACAGCATGGAGAGACAGACAGCAGAGAGAGAGAGAGAGACTGCGACCAGATATCGTAGATCACGGAGGAAAAGATCAGAGAAGACAGGTCAGTGAGAGAGACAGAGACAGCATGGAGAGACAGACAGCAGAGAGAGAGAGAGAGACTGCGACCAGATATCGTAGATCATGGAGGAAAAGCTCAGAGAAGACAGGTCAGTGAGAGAGACAGAGACAGCATGGAGAGACAGACAGCACAGAGACATCACTGAGAGACAGACAGCCTGGAGAGAGAGAGACTGCGACCAGATATCGTAGATCATGGAGGAAAAGGAAAAGAATACTGGTCAGAGAAGACAGGTCAGTGAGAGAGACCAGAGATCATGGAGGACATACTGGTCATGAGAGAGACAGAGGCAGCATGGAGAGACAGACAGCACAGAGAGAGACTGCGACCAGATATCGTAGATCATGGAGGAAAAGCTCAGAGAATACAGGTCAGTGAGAGAGACAGAGGCAGCATGGAGAGACAGACAGCACAGAGACATCACTGAGAGACAGACAGCATGGAGAGAGAGAGACTGCGACCAGATATCGTAGATCATGGAGAAAAGATCAGAGAATGCAGGTCAGTGAGAGAGACAGAGACAGCATGGAGAGAGAGAGACTGCGACCAGATATCGTAGATCATGGAGAAAAGATCAGAGAATGCAAGTCAGTGAGAGAGACAGAGAGCAAAAAGAGAAAAAAAGTTTAGGAAATTTGATTGACCACTTCCAAATTATACCATCGTACTACAAAATTGACAATGAAAAACATGAATCCAAAGCAATTGATCAGCTTGTCCACTAGCTGTGTGAGTACATTTGAAAAGGCAGGCAATTGCACTCGAGAAGTTTATGGACAAAGGGAGATCATTGCATCACAGGATTCCGAGGATAAACGTTTAGGACAGGACTACCCTGCAAACTTTGAAATGTTAGCTTTCTCTTCATTGAAGAAAAGTGTGTTGGCATATGTTTGTCCTCTTGCTGACAACAACACGCGTTTGTTTTATTTGGTAGTGGCCTGGCAAGAGGCCTGGTTGGACTCAATCTGGAGACAACATCACGCTTCCTGACTCTTGTCAGGTCAAAACCGGTGTTAAGAAAAATACGTCCCATGTGAAATAAGTCCCGGTCACTGTAATACGCATGTCGCGCCACAACCGTAGCGATCATTATTATTTGAAACATAGAGGTTTTAGTCCTCATTCTACATGGAAAGAATTCAGAAATTCAGTGAGAGGGTGTTGATCTACATCTTTGCCGAGAAATGGATGTAGCTGCAGGCTGACGTGGCTTAGTGAGCACGCACAATGAGGACACGGAAAGAATGGCATGCGGGAGGAATGTTTTCAGGACAACATTCCAGTCGTGAGTTGGAAGGTTATGACATCACCACTGACATCATGTTGCCTATAGTAGACACGGGGCAGGCAGGGAAGGGGTTAACGCGCTCCTTATCCACAATAATGATAGTGTGTGCTTTGCTGACAAATGAAACTTGTCCAGGCGTCACACAACCTTGGTGTGCGTGGTGTGTGCTACAGCCTTGTGGGCCTGGTGCTGCCTTTATTACTCACATAATGATTAATATCTAAACTATTTCTTTATTTTACAGTGCCCAGGCGTCGCGCAACCTGTGTGCGTGGTGTGTGCTACAGCCTTGTGGGCCTAGTGCTGCCCTTACTACTGCTGACAAACTATACCCTATGTGTGTCTTTATTCTACAGCGCCCAGGCGTCACAGAACCTACGTGCCCGTGTGCGTGGTGTGTGCTACAGCCTTGTGGGCCTAGTGCTGCCTCTGTTGCTGCTGGCCACCTTCCTGATCAGCACCTCCCACTCCCTCCTGACCTCCCTGCTGGGGGATGACCTCATGATCGTCGTGGACACCTACATGGTAACAGGCAGTGGTTCTGTTCTGTTCTTTATGTTTAACTAATGAAGGGTTTGTACTAGTTTTGTGGAGCATTCATGTCACGGTTACTTGGTGGGGTATCTGGCTTTTACCACTGGTTGACATTAGCCTGTAGAAAGGGCCAATAGTAAATGAGAGCTGTACTATGCATGATTTTCTACAGTATTGGAATATCATGGTACAGCTTCGTCTTTCGTGGAAGACTATGACTCTCTAACTGGGGGGCATTTGCTCTGGCTCTAGTGCTGCAGCCAATGGGATTGGTTGGCCTTTGGGGACTTTCCCCAACGTCAACTCTCGTCCTCTAATCCCTTTGGCCGAGAGTGGGCAAGGCATCTTCACTATAAACTGTAGCCCAGCCCGCTGGAATAGCAGCTGCCCCCTCTGCTATCTGGCAGTCATTGTGGGAAGCGACAGACAGGCAACAGCAGCAACAACACATAATTTGTGTCTTGATATTGAACACACACAGCTCTGCGCACTGACCCACACATGAACACACAGCTCTGTGCACTGACCCACACATGTACAACAACAACACATTTGTGTCTTGATATTGAACACACACACAGCTCTGTGCACTGACCCACACATGTACAACAACACATTTGTGTCTTGATATTGAACACACACACAGCTCTGTGCACTGACTCACACATGTACAACAACACATTTGTGTCTTGATATTGAACGCACACACAGCTCTGTGCACTGACCCACACATGAACAACACATTTGTGTCTTGATATTGAACGCACACACAGCTCTGCGCACTGACCCACACATGAACAACACATTTGTGTCTTGATATTGAACACACACACAGCTCTGTGCACTGACTCACACATGTACAACAACACATTTGTGTCTTGATATTGAACGCACACACAGCTCTGCGCACTGACCCACACATGAACAACACATTTGTGTCTTGATATTGAACGCACACACAGCTCTGTGCACTGACCCACACATGAACAACACATTTGTGTCTTGATATTGAACACACACACAGCTCTGTGCACTGACTCACACATGTACAACAACACACATATGCAAATAGACATAGACACACGCCCCCACCCACTCCACACATGTACACACACATATCTGCATGCAAATACACACACACGCATATGTTGATGATGTTGGCGTACCCTGGCTAAAAAACTCCAGGGATCATCCCAACAGCCGAAGCACCTCACCATGGTACAAGTGCATCAGCTACGGATGAGAACATGTGTGTGAGCATTTTTGATTACCCCGCCACATGGGCAGCCACAACCCGACTTCAGAGGATTTTGGAGACTGATGATGTTATGCTAGGAGCTTGTCATGGCTAAAGACAATCCCCAAATAACTATGCAGAGCATAACAACATTTTGATGTAGCCTTGGTGTTCTAGCCTATGTCAATGGCGCTTTATGCTACTTCTTGCCAACACGAAAGGGCGATCAGTTTAGGTCTGAACTGCCTATGCCACCTAGTGATGAGTCAGGAGCAGATAATTTTCTATGGCTATAAACTACTACTTGGTGACATGCAAGGGCGATAATCTTATGAAGGTGGCGCACGCAGCTCAGTGCACGAGACAGGGGCAGAGTGTTCAGTATAAAGCCCCATAGGTTTGGCACAGCCTTAAGCCAAGGCAATGAGACTGAGTGATCAAAGAAGAAGAGGAAGACTGTTCAGTATAAAGCCTCATTGGTCTAACACAGCCTTAAGCCAAGGCAATGAGACTGAGTGATCAAAGAAGAAGAGGAAGACTGTTCAGTATAAAGCCCCATAGGTCTAACACAGCCTTAAGCCAAGGCAATGAGACTGAGTGATCAAAGAAGAAGAGGAAGACTGTTCAGTATCATTGGTCTAACACAGCCTTAAGCCAAGGCAATGAGACTGAGTGATCAAAGAAGAAGAGGAAGACTGTTCAGTATAAAGCCTCATTGGTCTAACACAGCCTTAAGCCAAGGCAATGAGACTGAGTGATCAAAGAAGAAGAGGAAGACTGTTCAGTATAAAGCCTCATTGGTCTAACACAGCCTTAAGCCAAGGCAATGAGACTGAGTGATCAAAGAAGAAGAGGAAGACTTCAGTATAAAGCCTCATTGGTCTAACACAGCCTTAAGCCAAGGCAATGAGACTGAGTGATCAAAGAAGAAGAGGAAGACTGTTCAGTATAAAGCCCCATAGGTCTAACACAGCCTTAAGCCAAGGCAATGAGACTGAGTGATCAAAGAAGAAGAGGAAGACTGTTCAGTATAAAGCCCCATAGGTCTAACACAGCCTTAAGCCAAGGCAATGAGACTGAGTGATCAAAGAAGAAGAGGAAGACTGTTCAGTATAAAGCCCCATAGGTCTAACACAGCCTTAAGCCAAGGCAATGAGACTGAGTGATCAAAGAAGAAGAGGAAGACTGTTCAGTATAAAGCCTCATTGGTCTAACACAGCCTTAAGCCAAGGCAATGAGACTGAGTGATCAAAGAAGAAGAGGAAGACTGTTCAGTATAAAGCCTCATTGGTCTAACACAGCCTTAAGCCAAGGCAATGTGCTTATATGACAGGAGACTTTTTTTCCACTGCTTTATTATTTTTAGCTTTTGTTTTGTTGTCATAGCAGACAGTGAAGAGAGAACTATGTCCACAGGGTCCCCTGCTTTGTTATTGTTAGCTTTATTTATTGGTCATGACTCGTAGCAGACAGTGAAGAGAGAACTGTGTCCACAGGGTCCACCGCTTTGTTATTGTTAGCTTTATTTATTGGTCATGACTCGTAGCAGACAGTGAAGAGAGAACTGTGTCCACAGGGTCCACTGCTTTGTTATTGTTAGCTTTATTTATTGGTCATGACTCGTAGCAGACAGTGAAGAGAGAACTATGTCCACAGGGTCCCCTGCTTTGTTATTGTTAGCTTTATTTATTGGTCATGACTCGTAGCAGACAGTGAAGAGAGAACTATGTCCACAGGGTCCCCTGCTTTGTTATTGTTAGCTTTATTTATTGGTCATGACTCGTAGCAGACAGTGAAGAGAGAACTGTGTCCACAGGGTCCACCGCTTTGTTATTGTTAGCTTTATTTATTGGTCATGACTCGTAGCAGACAGTGAAGAGAACTATGTCCACAGGGTCCCCTGCTTTGTTATTGTTAGCTTTATTTATTGGTCATGACTCGTAGCAAACAGTGAAGAGAGAACTGTGTCCACAGGGTCCACTGCTTTGTTATTGTTAGCTTTATTTATTGGTCATGACTCGTAGCAAACAGTGAAGAGAGAACTGTGTCCACAGGGTCCCCTGCTTTGTTATTGTTAGCTTTATTTATTGGTCATGACTCGTAGCAGACAGTGAAGAGAGAACTGTGTCCACAGGGTCCCCTGAGTCGCATGTGGCGGCGCGTGCCGGCGGAGTATTCCAACTACGTCATTGGAGCCATCCTGCTCATTGCTCTGCTGATGCTGGTGGTGGCCAAGTTCTCCTCCAGGTTAGTGTCAGGCTGCTCTTGTGTTTGTAGGGCAGCACCATGCTGCTGGTGGCCAAGTTCCCCTCTAGGTTAGTGTCAGGCTGCTCTTGTGTTGGTAGGGCAGCACCATGCTGCTGGTGGCCAAGTTCCCCTCTAGGTTAGCGTCAGGCTGCTCTTGTGTTGGTAGGCCAGTTTAGGCCAGTGCCTCTCTCAGGCATGGTAGACCTCCAATTATAAAAAAATGCATTGAAATGGCATGAAAAAGTGAAAATTTCACTCATTTATTGAATTTTATTTAATTTTCTTCAGCCCCCTGGACCCCCGTCCATTGTCCTTGAAACCTACTTTGCCCCCACTACCATGCCTGCTCTCTGGGTCCCTTCCTTTTCTTCAGATGGTTCTTTTTCATTGATGCTTTCACTCGATGTTTGTGCTTCGTCTGAAGGAAAGGCCTTCGGGGGAGACAAACCAATGTGACCCAGCACCATGGAAGGGACATAAGTCGTGTGTGCACCATGGAAGGGACATAAGTCGTGTGTGCACCATGGAAGGGACATAAGTCGTGTGTGCACCATGGAAGGGACATAAGTCGTGTGTGCACCATGGAAGGGACATAAGTCGTGTGTGCACCATGGAAGGGACATAAGTCGTGTGTGCACCATGGAAGGGACATAAGTCGTGTGTGCACCATGGAAGGGACATAAGTCGTGTGTGCACCATGGAAGGGACATAAGTCGTGTGTGCACCATGGAAGGGACATAAGTCGTGTGTGCACCATGGAAGGGACATAAGTCGTGTGTGCACCATGGAAGGGACATAAGTCGTGTGTGCACCATGGAAGGGACATAAGTCGTGTGTGCACCATGGAAGGGACATAAGTCGTGTGTGCACCATGGAAGGGACATAAGTCGTGTGTGCACCATGGAAGGGACATAAGTCGTGTGTGCACCATGGAAGGGACATAAGTCGTGTGTGCACCATGGAAGGGACATAAGTCGTGTGTGCACCATGGAAGGGACATAAGTCGTGTGTGCACCATGGAAGGGACATAAGTCGTGTGTGCACCATGGAAGGGACATAAGTCGTGTGTGCACCATGGAAGGGACATAAGTCGTGTGTGCACCATGGAAGGGACATAAGTCGTGTGTGCACCATGGAAGGGACATAAGTCGTGTGTGCACCATGGAAGGGACATAAGTCGTGTGTGCACCATGGAAGGGACATAAGTCGTGTGTGCACCATGGAAGGGACATAAGTCGTGTGTGCACCATGGAAGGGACATAAGTCGTGTGTGCACCATGGAAGGGACATAAGTCGTGTGTGCACCATGGAAGGGACATAAGTCGTGTGTGCACCATGGAAGGGACATAAGTCGTGTGTGCACCATGGAAGGGACATAAGTCGTGTGTGCACCATGGAAGGGACATAAGTCGTGTGTGCACCATGGAAGGGACATAAGTCGTGTGTGCACCATGGAAGGGACATAAGTCGTGTGTGCACCATGGAAGGGACATAAGTCGTGTGTGCACCATGGAAGGGACATAAGTCGTGTGTGCACCATGGATGAAAGCCAATGACACTGTGGAGGATGTTAAGTTATTCATGGAAAGTATAAACATTGTTTTCTAACTTGTGCACCGTAAATAAAAGTGAGTGCCTGCGTTCAGTACGAGTTCATCATGGAAAATATAGAGGTGTTCACGTCGTTTGCGTGACTGAATTGTTTTCTAACGTGTGCACCGTAAAGAATAGTGAGTGAGTGTTCAGTGCTAGTTGATGATGGAAAGTGTCGAGGTGTTCATGTCGTTTGTGTGACTGACGTGTGCACCGTAAAGAATAGTGAGTGAGTGTTCAGTGCTAGTTGATGATGGAAAGTGTAGAGGTGTTCACGTCGTTTGTGTGACTGACGTGTGCACCGTAAAGAATAGCGAGTGTGTGTTCAGTGCAAGTTGATGATTGAAAGTGTCGAGGTGTTCACGTCGTTTGTGTGACTGACTTGTTTTCTGACATGTGCACCGTAAACAGGGTTCGTACGGTCCTTATAGGTGCTTATAGGTTTTTATATTTGTGGATGGGCCTCATAAGGCCTTATAGGTGCTTATATTTAACCTATCGGTCCTTACAGAAAGTACTTAGATCATAAATTTTTTGGAAAGGACGAAAAAAAAATCCGAAGTGTGCGCATTTAGTCGTAAACCTTCTAAAAATTACGTAGATTTTGACGGCATTTGCGTCCGATGGTGTTCAGAATGAAGTGGAAGTGGAGCAGACGACATGACAAGGGAGGTAAATCACCGAACTCGCTCAATGCGCATGACCAGAAGTAACCGGTCGACAACGTTGCCGCGTTCTCACGAAGAAAGCAAGATGCCAGGAAAATGCTCTTTCCAAGATCACTGGTTGAAAGACGGTGATTATAAGTACTGGATTAGGACAGACAAAGCCATCCCAGGAAGGCGCGATGTTTTATGTGTGCTATATCACTGAACTTGGCGTCGATGGGCGAATCTGCTTTTTGAAAGTGCATTTGAAAAATGACCGCCATCGCTCGGAAACCAGAATTAAAATGCCTGATCTGTTTGAAGCGACAAATAAAGATGGTTATGTTTTAGTGGGAATAAGAAACAAGATGCCATTTATACCAATAAGTTTGTCTTGTGTTATACAGTGTTCGTTTTTGTGCTGAAATACAATTATCGCACAGATTTGTAGGGAATTTTCTTTAGTCTCTAGACGGTTTACGTCCTTATGAGAAGTGAAATGGTGCTTATAAGGTCATTATATTGCAAAAGATCTGAAGGGTGGGAACCCTGGTAAAGAATAGTGAGTGGGTGTTCATTGCCAGTTGATGATGGAAAGTGTCGAGGTGTTCACGTCGTTTGTGTGACTGACTTGTTTTCTGACTTATTTTCTGACGTGTGCACCATAAAGAATAGTGAGTGAGTGTTCAGTGCAAGTTGATGAAGGAAAGTGTAGAGGTGTTCATGTTGTGCACCATAAAGAATAGTGAGTGAGTGTTCAGTGCAAGTTGATGAAGGAAAGTGTAGAGTGTGTTCAGAATGTGGAAAGTGTAGAGGTGTTCATGTTGTGCACCATAAAGAATAGAAGTTGATGATGGAAAGTGTGAGTGTTCATAAAGAATAGTGAGTGTTCAGTGCAAGTTGATGATGGAAAGTGTAGAGGTGTTCATGTTGTGCACCATAAAGAATAGTGAGTGAGTGTTCAGTGCTAGTTGATGATGGAAAGTGTAGAGGTGTTCAGTGTGATGAATAGTGAAAGTGTGATGGAGGTGTTCATGTTGTGCACCATAAAGAATAGTGAGTGAGTGTTCAGTGCTAGTTGATGATGGAAAGTGTAGAGGTGTTCATGTTGTGCACCATAAAGAATAGTGAGTGTTCAGTGCAAGTTGATGAAGGAAAGTGTAGAGGTGTTCATGTTGTGCACCATAAAGAATAGTGAGTGAGTGTTCAGTGCAAGTTGATGATGGAAAGTGTAGAGGTGTTCATGTTGTGCACCATAAAGAATAGTGAGTGTTCAGTGCTAGTTGATGATGGAAAGGAGAAGTTGTGCACCATAAAGAGTGAGTGTTTCAGGTGTTCATGTTGTGCACCATAAAGAATAGTGAGTGAGTGTTCATGTTGTCATAAAGAATAGTGAGTGTTCAGTGCAAGTTGATGAAGGAAAGTGTAGAGGTGTTCATGTTGTGCACCATAAAGAATAGTGAGTGAGTGTTCAGTGCAAGTTGATGATGGAAAGTGTCGAGGTGTTCACGTTGTGCACCATAAAGAATAGTGAGTGTTCAGTGCTAGTTGATGATGGAAAGTGTAGAGGTGTTCACGTCGTCTGTGTGACTGACTTGTTGCAGGACGGCGCCCACCCTGACCCGCAAACAGAAGAGGAGTCTGCAGGACATCAGCGACTACGTGCAAAACGTGGTGAAAAGCAAAAAGGTGACTGCTTGGATCAGTGCAGGGCTGGGACACCTGTCTGACATACAAAGGGAGTGGGGGTGAAGGGCTGGGACACCTGTCTGACATACAAAGGGAGTGGGGGTGAAGGGCTGGGACACCTGTCTGACATACAAAGGGAGTGGGGTTGAAGGGGTGCAGAAAGAGAAACAGGGAGAAGTGGAAATTGAGAGAGGAGAGGTGGAATCAATTCAATTCATCAACAGGCATCAGAACTGTCGGAGGATCAGCTAATTTCAGAGGATTGATAATTTCTGAGGATTGGCCTCTTCTGTCAGAGGTTTTGACTTTTTATTGAGTGATCTTTTCTGTTAAATAGCATTTTAAAGTGATTTCTCCCTGCATTAAGCCTTTTGTGTGATGTTGGGAACTGATTTCAGTGTTGTCCCTCTGCAGTCTGGGGCCTTGGTGGCCCTTGTACCACGCCTTTCACAGGATTGGACTTCACTGTTCTCATGCCTGTAACTGATTTCAGTGTTGTCCCTCTGCAGTCTGGGGCCTTGGTGGCCCTTGGACCACGCCTTTCACAGGATTGGACTTCACTGTTCTCATGCCTGTAACTGATTTCAGTGTTGTCCCTCTGCAGTCTGGGGCCTTGGTGGCCCTTGTACCACGCCTTTCACAGGATTGGACTTCACTGTTCTCATGCCTGTAACTGATTTCAGTGTTGTCCCTCTGCAGTCTGGGGCCTTGGTGGCCCTTGGACCACGCCTTTCACAGGATTGGACTTCAGACTGTTCTCATGCCTGTAACTGATTTCAGTGTTGTCCCTCTGCAGTCTGGGGCCTTGATGGCCCTTGGACCACGCCTTTCACAGGATTGGACTTCACTGTTCTCATGCCTGTAACTGATTTCAGCGTTGTCCCTCTGCAGTCTGGGGCCTTGATGGCCCTTGTACCACGCCTTTCACAGGATTGGACTTCACTGTTCTCATGCCTGTAACTGATTTCAGTGTTGTCCCTCTGCAGTCTGGGGCCTTGGTGGCCCTTGTACCACGCCTTTCACAGGATTGGACTTCACTGTTCTCATGCCTGTAACTGATTTCAGTGTTGTCCCTCTGCAGTCTGGGGCCTTGGTGGCCCTTGGCGCCTTTCACAGGATTGGACTTCACTGTTCTCATGCCTGTAACTGATTTCAGTGTTGTCCCTCTGCAGTCTGGGGCCTTGGTGGATTGGACTTTCAGGATTGGACAGACTGTTCTCATGCCTGTAACTGATTTCAGTGTTGTCCCTCTGCAGTCTGGGGCCTTGGTGGCCCTTGTACCGCGCCTTTCACAGGATTGGACTTCACTGTTCTCATGCCTGTTGATGATATTATTTATTTTACATTCATGAACTTCTTTATACACTTAGTTGAAATTGTCTGCTCCCATCCATGTTGATGGCAATGTTGTCTCTGAGTGCTGTTGTGAAAGCTTACAGTCAGTATGTAGGGGACAGGAAAGGTGGCAAGCTCATAAAGCATGCTTCAGTAGCCTAAATGAAGACCCGCAAGGTAGAAAACATAAAAGCGAGATACCTGGCCAGGGTAAAGCTGCTTCAAATGTAGTTGTCATTTTGATTAAATGAACAAAGCAGTGATTTCTTAGTAAGATGAACACAAAGACAGCTTTATGCAACTGGATTTGCTACTGCATGTTTACCCCAAATGTGATTGTGTTTGTTGCTGTTATTTTCCTTTCTGGAATTTTTCCCACTGGATTTGAGTTTAATGTTTTTTGCTTCCTTGAATTTTTTTTCGTTTTGATAAGACTCAGCCAAGTTTCCTTGTACTAAATGCAGTTGTTTTCAGTGCGTCTTGCTTGTTTATTGTGTTTCAGCAAAGCCTGTATGCAGACTACCTGAAACAGTCGGTGGCCGAACAGGACATGTGAGCAGCTCATTGCTCCCAGCCATTTCATCATCGGCACACTCCTCATCAACGTCGTCATCATCGCCATCATCATCGTCTTGATCCTCATCATCGTCCACATCCAGAACTGAACCTCTTCAGACTGTTGTGGCCCTTTCCAGAAATGTGGAGAGGTGCATTTTGGGTAGTTAACAGAAGACGTCAAGGACAGTTTTAAGGTGCTGGGCGTGCTCCTTAAAGGGGGAGACACACTGAATGCCATTCCATCCCAATGCCATCCCATTGGGACCATGTCTGTTGGTCATCAACTGATTCATTCACGCGAAATACTTCACTCTAAAAACAACTCTACTATTTCCGCTCACTACACTTAAAGGGGGAGACACACTGAATGCCATTCCATCCCAATGCCATCCGATTGGGACCATGTCTGTTGGTCATCAACTGATTCATTCATGCGAAATACTTCACTCTAAAAACAACTCTACTATTTCCGCTCACTACACTTAAAGGGGGAGACACACTGAATGCCATTCCATCCCAATGCCATCCGATTGGGACCATGTCTGTTGGTCATCAACTGATTCATTCATGCGAAATACTTCACTCTAAAAACAACTCTACTATTTCCGCTCACTCCACTCCAGTAGACCCCAATACACATATCGAATACAATGTCTGATACACAAATACAGATATTTCATCAGAATCGTGTACGGGGGACTGCAAATATAGTGAACATAAATAGTAGGATTTCATCAGATTCATGTAGAGAATAGAATTTCCGGAGAATCTTGCCTCACAAATGTCACAATTGGGATGGAATGGTGTGCAGCGTGTGTGCCCCTTCACTTAGCACGGTTGTGGAGCCACAGTGTATAGTTGTTGGGGAGCGTCAAGGTGGGCAGGGCTTGTCTGGAGCAATGTAGCTGTATAAGTAGTGCTGTGTGGAGCCACAGTGTATAGCTGTTGGGGAGGGTCAAGGTGGGCAGGGCTTGTCTGGAGCAATGTTGTAGAGCTCTGTATAAGTAGTGCTGTGTGGAGCCACAGTGTATAGTTGTTGGGGAGCGTCAAGGTGGGCAGGGCTTGTCTGGAGCAATGGAGCTGTATAAGTAGTGCTGTGTGGAGCTACAGTGTATAGCTGTGGGCAGGGCTTGTCTGTCTGAAACCTGTCCTTGTCTGGAGCAGTGTTGGAGCTGTATAAGTAGTGCTGTGTGGAGCTACAGTGTATAGCTGTGGGCAGGGCTTGTCTGTCTGAAACCTGTCCATGTCTGGAGCAGTGTTGGAGCTGTATAAGTAGTGCTGTGTGGAGCTACAGTGTATAGCTGTATAAGTAGTGCTGTGTGGAGCCACAGTGTATAGCTGTATAAGTAGTGCTGTGTGGAGCCACAGTGTATAGCTGTATAAGTAGTGCTGTGTGGAGCCACAGTGTCTAGCTGTATAAGTAGTGCTGTGTGGAGCCACAGTGTATAGCTGTATAAGTAGTGCTGTGTGGAGCCACAGTGTATAGCTGTATAAGTAGTGCTGTGTGGAGCTACAGTGTATAGCTGTATAAGTAGTGCTGTGTGGAGCCACAGTGTCTAGCTGTATAAGTAGTGCTGTGTGGAGCCACAGTGTCTAGCTGTATAAGTAGTGCTGTGTGGAGCCACAGTGTCTAGCTGTATAAGTAGTGCTGTGTGGAGCCACAGTGTCTAGCTGTATAAGTAGTGCTGTGTGGAGCCACAGTGTCTAGCTGTATAAGTAGTGCTGTGTGGAGCCACAGTGTCTAGCTGTATAAGTAGTGCTGTGTGGAGCCACAGTGTCTAGCTGTATAAGTAGTGCTGTGTGGAGCCACAGTGTATAGCTGTATAAGTAGTGCTGTGTGGAGCCACAGTGTCGAGCTGTATAAGTAGTGCTGTGTGGAGCCAGTGTCTAGCTGTATAAGTAGTGCTCGGTATGAGGGGAATAAGGGGGCAGAAGGTTGATGGGGATTCTTGCAGTAAGGCTTGTTATTGGGGATGAAAAGTAGGCCATTCGTACTGCATTGTAGTAGGATTTTGTAAACTCAAAAATGGTGTTGGGTTAGTACGTCCTCTCTACCTACAAGAAAAGCTAGTTTCTGTAGTTTATTCGTCATCGTGGTGATTTTTATTGCATGTGTTTTTTCTAGATTTCTTTTCTCAAGGGATTGATGTTTAGTTGATAGCGATGATTGTGTTGGTAAACAGCGCTTAGTAAAACCATTCGTAACCTGATATCTATGGCCGTGCCTGATTGTTTTGTTTTTTTAAACTTTCTCTGAGGCAATGAGAGGAGGGTTTTTCAGTTACCCTTGGAAAACAACCACTGTCTTCTCTTTTTTAGTTGAGGTTGCCATGGCTAAGATGAAGGGGACAAAAAAGATAGAAAATAACTGTCCAAGAATATCATGGAAAGTGTGATTTTTTCCCCATTGTAAAAACAAACTTTAGAGCAAAAAAATATTAGAAACTGTTTTTTGGTTTCTGTGGGTTTTTTTTAACCATGTTTCCTTATTGATGACTCAAAATTGTTCTTATGAAATTTTTACCCTAGCGTGCATGTTGCTATATCAATTGCTCCTGGGTGCTTTTAGACACTCCATTCATGCTACACGACCATTTCTGATGGACAAAACTGGGTTGAAGCTTCTGGCCAGCGATACAAACTGCCTTGGGAGCCCAGTCCTTTCCCTCTCCAGCCTGCACAAAATGCCTGACCTGCCAACTAGTTTGTTTTAAGCAATTTCTTCCCTTCAGCCCAGCCCTTTCCCTCTCCAGCATGCACAAAATGTCTGACCTACCAACTAGTTTTGGCCAGCGATACAAACTGCCTTGGGAGCCCAGTCCTATCTCTCTCCAGCCTGCACAAAATGCCTGACCTGCCAACTAGTTCGTTTTAAGCAGAGTTTCTTCCCTTCAGCCCTTTCCCTCTCCAGCCTGCACAAAATGCCTGACCTGCCAACTAGTTCGTTTTAAGCAGAGTTTCTTCCCTTCAGCCCTTTCCCTCTCCAGCCTGCACAAAATGCCTGACCTGCCAACTAGTTCGTTTTAAGCAGAGTTTCTTCCCTTCAGACCAACTTTTTTTCCGCCCTTCCACTCAACTCCATTGAATTCCGCTCTTGCAGAAAACTAGCAAAAACACGCCTCTTTTTTATCGTTCTGCACGCAGAGCAGCATAGATGCTGTGCGTATAACCAAGTTGTTAACTTTGAGAAGCATTTCCGGTTGACAAGTTTCTTTTATTTGCTTCACTTAGCGCCATCAAAATTGGACTTGCAAAGTAGGACCGTTGCTTGCTTGCACTCGGATGAATGGAAAGGAGAATGTATCAAACGACTGCACAGACATGTTCAGTGTGCCCCCTCCATTTGAAGGTCAAATGACTGCACAGACAAGTATCTTTGCATTTTGATACCAAGCTGGACGGCTGATGTTCAGTGCCCCCTCCATTTTATGGTTTCCCATCAAAGGTCTCCAGATTTCCGACTTAAGACTGATACTTTTACCGGTGTCTACAGAAATATGTACCCCCGTGAAATAAATACCATTGCGCATGTGCACTAGAACCGTTACTATTTTATGTGAGAAATAAGTCAACTATTTTTTTAATATTGAGATTTAGGTGCTCAATCTACACAGGAAGAATCAACAAATAGAGCGGGAGGGTGTAAATCTACATCTTTGCCGAGAAATCGATGTACAAAGCCATGCCGCGTAGTTTCGTATTTTCCAAAATGATGGACGATATAAACAAGCACCCATGCAGACAAAAATAATTTTTAATAATTTTTTGAAAAATATCACCAACTTCTCAATGTTTAGTGATGAATCCTCCATTCTTCCTGCACGCCACAAGACACCTGAATGTATTCATGGATGAATCTTTCCCAAACAGCAAACAATTCCAATGAGGAAAGGGTATTTATTTCACGGGTGAGGTATTTTAGGCAACCCTGCTTAAGGTATGATGCTGCCACAATATTCCACTTTGGGCTGCACATTTTCCTCTGGGCTGTCATGGGGCTGGCAGGTGAGAGCTATAGATTAACTACCTTGTGCACATAGGGCTGGCAGGTGAGAACTATAGATTAACTACCTTGTACACATAGGGCTGGCAGGTGAGAGCTATAGATTAACTACCTTGTACACATGGGTCTGGCAGGTGAGAGCTATAGATTAACTACCACATAGGGCTGGCAGGTGAGAACTGTAGATTAACTACCTCGTACACATGGGTCTGGTAGGTGAGAACTATAGATTAACTACCTTGTACACATAGGGCTGGCAGGTGAGAGCTATAGATTAACTACCTTGTGCACATAGGGCTGGCAGGTGAGAACTGTAGATTAACTACCTTGTACACATGGGGCTGGCAGGTGAGAACTGTAGATTAACTACCTTGTACACATAGGGCTGGCAGGTGAGAGCTATAGATTAACTACCTTGTACACATGGGTCTGGCAGGTGAGAACTGTAGATTAACTACCTTGTACACATGGGTCTGGCAGGTGAGAACTGTAGATTAACTACCTTGTACACATAGGGCTGGCAGGTGAGAACTGTAGATTAACTACCTTGTACACATAGGGCTGGCAGGTGAGAGCTATAGATTAACTACCTTGTACACATGGGGCTGGCAGGTGAGAGCTATAGATTAACTACCTTGTACACATAGGGCTGGCAGGTGAGAGCTATAGATTAACTACCTTGTACACATAGGGCTGGCAGGTGAGAACTATAGATTAACTACCTTGTACACATAGGGCTGGCAGGTGAGAGCTATAGATTAACTACCTTGTACACATAGGGCTGGCAGGTGAGAACTATAGATTAACTACCTCGTACACATGGGTCTGGCAGGTGAGAGCTATAGATTAACTACCTTGTGCACATAGGGCTGGCAGGTGAGAACTATAGATTAACTACCTCGTACACATGGGTCTGGCAGGTGAGAGCTATAGATTAACTACCTTGTACACATAGGGCTGGCAGGTGAGAACTATAGATTAACTAACACATGGGGCTGGCAGGTGAGAACTATAGATTTCCTAACTACCTCGTACACACATGGAGTCTGCTCGTCCCCTTTCAGGTGGTTCTATTTGGAAGCAGCTCTGTCCCTACCTCTCAGCCTACCCCACATGACCTCATCTCGCATTTTCACTTTTTAATGTCAGTTGTTCGAAGGTGTGATAAAAAAGGGTAACAGTACTTGAATTCTTCTTTTTGGGGTGTGTATTTCAACATGGTCATTTAGTCTTCCATGGTCTGTCAGTAACTTTCTCCACCGTTGGATCGTGAAATGTGGGTTGATGCAATGTGACCCGGTCATGAAAACAAAGGCAGCAGATGAATTTGTGTCATTCACCAGAGTACATGTATATTACTGTTGTTCATATCTTGAATATTGTCGCTGTGAATTATTAATACTGAATTTTGTGTATAAACCTAATACTGTATCTTTATCATTGTTGAGGAAAAACTTTTTTGTTATTCTATTTTTCTTATTTGTGTTCATCAATATCTGTATTACTATTATTGAGACCAAATGGTTTTTATTATTATTTTGAATCTGTATTAGTTAAGTATTAATTTGTGCACAAATCTTCTTCTGTATCTTTATTGTTGAGGCAAAAAAGCCTGTACTTCTCAGTATTGTGTGTTCATGTGATGCTGTATCTTTCAGATAATTGTGTTATTTCATATTTCAATCTGCATTATGTAGTATTGATCGTATAAGTCATACAACATGTCTATGCATTTGCTGTCACACATTCCTCTTTAGTGGACAATGCTGATGTTTTTGTGCACTTCCAGTACGTGTACTACTAGTGCATTTTGTGCAGTTCCAGTACGTGTACTACTAGTGCATTTTGTGCACTTCCAGTACGTGTACTACTAGTGCATTTTGTGCACTTCCAGTACGTGTACTACTAGTGCATTTTGTGTACTTCCAGTACGTGTACTACTAGTGCATTTTGTGCACTTCCAGTACGTGTACTACTAGTGCATTTTGTGCACTTCCAGTACGTGTACTACTAGTACATTTTGTGCACTTCCAGTACGTGTACTACTAGTACATTTTGTGCACTTCCAGTACATGTACTACTAGTGCATTTTGTGCACTTCCAGTACGTGTACTACTAGTGCATTTTGTGCACTTCCAGTACGTGTACTACTAGTGCATTTTGTGCACTTCCAGTACGTGTACTACTAGTGCATTTTGTGCACTTCCAGTACGTGTACTACTAGTGCATTTTGTGCACTTCCAGTACGTGTACTACTAGTGCATTTTGTGCACTTCCAGTACGTGTACTACTAGTGCATTTTGTGCACTTCCAGTACGTGTACTACTAGTGCATTTTGTGCACTTCCAGTACGTGTACTACTAGTGCATTTTGTGCACTTCCAGTACGTGTACTACTAGTGCATTTTGTGCACTTCCAGTACGTGTACTACTAGTGCATTTTGTGCACTTCCAGTACGTGTACTACTAGTGCATTTTGTGCAGTTCCAGTACGTGTACTACTAGTGCATTTTGTGCACTTCCAGTACGTGTACTACTAGTGCATTTTGTGCACTTCCAGTACGTGTACTACTAGTGCATTTTGTGCACTTCCAGTACGTGTACTACTAGTGCATTTTGTGCACTTCCAGTACGTGTACTACTAGTGCATTTTGTGCACTTCCAGTACGTGTACTACTAGTGCATTTTGTGCACTTCCAGTACGTGTACTACTAGTGCACTTCCAGTACGTGTACTACTAGTGCATTTTGTGCACTTCCAGTACGTGTACTACTAGTGCATTTTGTGCACTTCCAGTACGTGTACTACTAGTGCATTTTGTGCACTTCCAGTACGTGTACTACTAGTGCATTTTGTGCACTTCCAGTACGTGTACTACTAGTGCATTTTGTGCACTTCCAGTACGTGTACTACTAGTGCATTTTGTGCACTTCCAGTACGTGTACTACTAGTGCATTTTGTGCACTTCCAGTACGTGTACTACTAGTGCATTTTGTGCACTTCCAGTACGTGTACTACTAGTGCATTTTGTGCACTTCCAGTACGTGTACTACTAGTGCATTTTGTGCACTTCCAGTACGTGTACTACTAGTGCATTTTGTGCACTTCCAGTACGTGTACTACTAGTGCATTTTGTGCACTTCCAGTACGTGTACTACTAGTGCATTTTGTGCACTTCCAGTACGTGTACTACTAGTGCATTTTGTGCACTTCCAGTACGTGTACTACTAGTGCATTTTGTGCAGTGTTGCTTCTTTCCCAAGTGTTGGTGCAAATTTACATTATGGGTATTTTCACTGCACATTTTATGTTTTTAAAAGCAAAGAAAAAACCCAAATTCAAAATGCATCAAAAGATTCGTTCACACAACGTGCAAGGAACCGAAATGGCTGATTCCCTAGCAAAGGAAGGCGCCACAAAAGAGCAGCTTGACGGGTCCACCACCTTCCCAGAGGCCAAAACCATCATCACGGCCAAACAGCAAAAGACGTGGGCCAGATTAAAATTATAGCCCCGTCGACAACTAATAGAAGCGGGCCAGACAACACCCAAAGCACAACAGGGCAGACCCATGTTACATGCTGACCCGCCAAGAACAGGTCTGTGTTTTCAGACTCGGGACAGGTCACAATCGTCTGAAACACCACCTGTTCAACAAACTATGCATCAGTGAATCAGACAAGTGGCACTGAGAACCAAACAAGTGACCACATCCTAATAGAAGCGGTCCAGACAACACCCAAAGCACAACAGGGCAGACCCATGTTACATTGACCCGCCAAGAACAGGTCTGTGTTTTACAGTCATGTCCACTGTTCCAACAGCAAAGAAACAAGACCTGGCCAGACCCCGTCTCTGTGGCCCAGAAGCTCTCTGGAAGCCTGGAGGACCTGCAACACACAGCCTTCATACTGGATGCTGGGGTGTCCCTCTGACCTGCGAGAAGAAGAAAATGCATCAAATCACTTTCTTTTTCCTATGATGAGTATCATCTTTTGATCTGTCCAGTATGCTATAATGCTCCATGGCTAGAAACTACTAACAAGTTATTACTGTACCATGTACCAGAATAAAATGGATAGACCAAAACGATGGCTTGGAATCAAAATGGACTATCTTTAGATAGTCCATTGACATATTGAATTTAGTATGAAAACTAATAACTTGTATACAACATTTTAAAAAAGACTGCATAAATATAAGAAGCAAAAACCCCTTTATATATTTCTGCAGTCATTGCTTGATACAAGTTATTAGTTTTTGTAATAGGTTCGATTATACGTCAATAGTCCGTTTTGACTCCAAGCCATTGAAAAAGTTATTTGCTGTTATGCTTAAAGACACCATGAAAAGTGTTCTATGAAATGAAACATGAGGATATAGTTGTACAGAATGAAACCAATATTGCATCCAACCAGAAAGTGTCACATAGAAGCGGCAACATGTGTATACTCCATGATTCCCAAAGGATAAAAGTTCATACAAAGTGGGGAATTTGTGTACATTCATACAAACTGGGACATGAGACGATAAACCGAGGTCCCGTGTGCCCATGCACTTAGCACACGTGAAACCCAGTGGCAATGAAAAAGTCATCTGGTCAAAATTTAACACACACCTTTCCTTCCTCATCAGTTACACAAAAATCGCATGCAAATATAAAAAAAAATGGGTGGCGCGCTTCTGGCTGTGACACGCTCTCCAGGTGGGAGCAACCCGAATTTCACAGACGCCTCCGTGACTATAGAGTACTCAACACCCAATGATGATCCATGGGCAAGTTTAATCGAACACATCTGTATTGTTAACAGTCCGGGACTTTCCTGGTGTTGCACTGCCTCCAGGATGGTTCCCACCATCTTTATATCTACTGATGTCCCATATGTGTCTGTTCCAGACCGGAGGACGCTAAGCAGAATTTCACACGATGATCCATGGGTGATAAGTTAGTTGTTGGCCCAGATGTGTGTGTGTGCCCTTTGTGCTGATAAAGTCACTGCCCTCCATTCAACGGTGATCCATGGGTGATAAGTTAGTTGTTGGCCCAGATGTGTGTGTGTGTACCCTTTGTGCTGATAGTCGCTGTCCTCCATTCAACGCAAGGCAGCTGTTCTGGAAGAGGAAATTCCAGGCTTTGAAGCACTATTACAGGGAGAAGAGTTGGCCTATTTTTGATGTCTCTTTACATGAAAAACTGACAATAAAAACCTTAGCTTAAGAACAAGACAGTTGGCGTGGAATACGGTGTGTGTGGAAAGTGCTGTGGGGCTTACATCATTGTGTGTAGATGTTTGGGGGGGGGGGGGGGGGGGGGGGGGTTGGTGTTTTTTTGTATATTCTAGTCACAGACTTATCTCTGTGAAATTTGGGCTGCTCTCCCCCGGAGAGCGCGTCGCCGCAAGTGCAGCACCTACCCAATTTAAAAAATAAAATTGGGGGGGGGGGGGGGTCACAGGGTGAGGAGGGGGGGGGGCACACTTAGAAAACTTGGCTATCAATGTGGCCATACCAGGCAGCGGGATTTCTCCCTGCTTTTACCGACTTCCAACTGCCATGGGATTTTTACGTGCATAAAGCACATGGGTCAGACTAGCTTTAAGTCCCCATCCGAAGGACTCGATGTTCAGTTCGATTTTCCTGTCAAACTAAAAAGAAAGGGCAAGGCCGGGATTCGAACCCGGGTCACTCACGCTGCAGTCATGCATTACATTTGGCAGGCGAACGTCTTAACCACTCTGCCACCTTTCTCCCTCTTCACTCCTTTGGATGCACTGTCAAAGCCCTGTGTTCAAGACATCATTTTGTGGTATGCATCAAGAAATGCCTTGGTAATCAAGGTCATGATCACTTTCAAAACGAGTACCATGTTTTTCGGACTACGTGGGGTGATCCAAAAGTCTTGACAGTTGGCCTGCCATATTGCATCTGACAAGTGTACATAAAAAAAGTAAGATGTCAAATAAAAGCTTGGCCTTTTCCCTATTTGCTTGCATACGCCTATGAATGTCAATATTTCTGTGTACGGGGCCAGTGTACGTCACACAGGACAGTTTGCAGATGGATTCAAAATTTCAAAGATGGAAAAGCTGACTTTAAAGATGAATACCGCTCTGGGCGTCCTTGTGATGCCAGGAACGAGCACAATATCCTGCTTGTAACGAAAGCCGTTGAAGAGAACCAACATATTACAATTCAGATGGAACAGCTGACTTTACAGATGAATACCGCTCTGGGCGTCCTTGTGATGCCAGGAACGAGCACAATATCCTGCTTGTAAAGAAAGCCGTTGAAGAGAACCAACATATTACAATTCGGGAGATGAGTGAAACACATGGGCTTTCATATGGTACAGTTGAACGGATCCTGCGTCAAGATCTTCAGCTAAAAAATATCGCTGCAAAATGGGTACCACACCTGTTGACAGATCAACAAAAGAAGCAGAGGGTTTTGTGTGCCAAGAAATTGCTGGAGATGTTTGAGCCAAATGGCCCAAAACGTAATATGTACTGCCTTGAAAACAACATCAACATTGACAAAAAATAGTACATGTATGTCACATGAACTTGCAACAGTTTATTTATTATCAAGCGTCTATGAATGTACATACAATGCCATTAAAACAAGAGGCAAATATTATGCATACCTTTCAAAACTATGACTACAATAAATGATGAATTATTGTTTTAAAGTTATACTGAATGTTTGCTATACATGTAATTCCAGAAATGAATACAAAATCTTTAGAAAAAAAATTGTATAACAATATAAAATATAATGTCTGATTATACATGTATAATAATTACCCCCCCCCCCCCCAAAACAAAAAAAAACCCCCAAAATACACACACAAAAACCCCACCCACCCACAAACAAAGAAAAAGTCCTTGTGATGAAAGCCAGCTTTGCTTATAGCTGTGTACATATTGTTTCTTCCCTGTCTTTTATTCTAAAAAAAGAATCAAACTAAAAACCCACAAACGAGGAAAACGCTGTTACAATTTAAGAGAAAAGGTAATTTAAAAAATTGCTCTATATTATACTTATTGCCGTAAAATGGAAAATTTAAAAAAAGAAAAAAATGGATATCCAATAAATGTTGATTTTGGCAATGGATGGACAAATGCTGCCGTTCCATTGTGGAGCGCTACGTCCCGTTGAACTGCTCGGGATCCAGGGGGGGTCACCATGAGCAGCCATGTACCCAGGATCGAAAAGTGAGGACATAACTGTCCTGAGGCCAGAGGAATCAATAGGACAATGTCCTGCCTCTTGCAGAAATCAATAAGACAAAGTGTGCCAGTGTTAAAAATTTAATCAGACATTTGTCCTGACAGGGGAGAACACAGTAGGACATTTTCAATTTTAATAGGTCAGTGTCCTATGACTGGGGCCTCGGGACATCACTGCATGAAACCAAAACATGGTCTCGAACAGCATAAACCTACATATACTATTTTTAAAGTCTTGTTAATAAACAAAATGGAAACAAATACTCTAAATTCAATAACTAAGTCATGAGGCGACTTGCACAATGAATGCTGTTGCAATATTAATGATGTCGATACAAAACATTGTGACAGTGCATGAAAAAGAAAAGGACTTTTGGCATAAATTGAGATTGTGTTGTTGCTTTTCGCAAGACGGAGCACAGATTCCCAGTCAGTGCACAGAACACAGAACGGAGTCGTCTGGTCTGGTTTGGAGTTTACAGCCATTCCAAGTTTGACACTGCAGAAATAGGACATAAGTTTGCCTCTTTCTTTCTATTGACAATGAAATAAACAAAGAAATCATTCAAAAATGTCTTTCATGTTGTGGGTACTGGTAGAACACATAAAAATAGACATGTATATGCCCTAACAGAAAATGGTATTTTGGGGGTTGACTGTTTTTGGCCTTTGCTCAGAAACATTTTGAGCGACTTATGTCTGGTTTTTCCCATGCACCATCACAGTTGTCTAAGCACTGCAAACAGGTTCAGTCTGGATGTGATGGACAATTTTGTATGGTCTCAAAGGTTCCTAATATGAATCAATTCAAAGAGCAATAAAATCGTACAAATAACAAATGGATATATGTCCTTGATCATTGTGCATATGCAATCACCGCCATTTATCATATTTTGTTGTTGCATAGTTGATGTACAAGTTCAAAATAAAATGCCTTTCAAAAAATTCAAATCACAAGTCTAATGATATATAATGTAAAATGATTATTATCAAGAACATGATACTCCTGTTAAAAGAATGTAATATATCACATTGCTTAACTGTAAACATCAAGTATGGATTGTAAAGTTTAACTAAAGTTCAAAATATCAAAATCTGTTTAGGCACACACATCTACAAGATAGTGAGTAGTGCAAACCAGTGTGCAATTCAAAGTGTGTGTCCTTTGAGTAGTCAGAATAATCACGATTCAGCTAACAATGTACACAGTAAATAGCTAAAACCTATTCTCAATCACATTCGTATACTCAAATCTGGTAAATGGACCTGAGTTTGAGGTCCATTTGGCACACACACACACACACACACACACACACACACACACACACACACACACACACACTTCACATGCATGAACACACACATGTGCAAACCGCACACGCGCACGCACGCACACACACACACACACACACACACACACACACACACACACACTGTCATTACATACGGGTTACTGTCTGCAGAACAAAATAATATGTAACAACCTGTTTGAATATGCATGGATGTCTGCTACACATCCTGGCCATAAGCACTATATGCTCCAAAAGATGAGGTAACTACCATATACAAAAGCTTTCAACATTTTGCTAAGCTTATTTTAGGAAAACAAAATAATTGAACAAGAAAAATGTGTAAATCAGATTCAGCAGTCTCCAATTGCTTTTTTTTTAGTTTGGATGTGATGATGCATTTACAGTTTCATTAGAAAGATTGTTCCATGCAGTTATTACTCTGTTAGTAAAAAAAGGTTTTGACCTGAACAACTTTTTGTTAGTTTGAAATTATGCCCTCGTGTTCTTTACTCATCAGAGTTAGTAAAGTTTTAGCTGTGTTAGGATCATAAAACTTGTCAAGAATTGTATACATCTCAATCAGATCCTCTAAAGGGCCGGCTACACTACATACGATTTGCTGTCAATGTGATGCGATTGTGACGATGCGAGTCATGATTCACGTGAAATACTTCCGTCTAAAAATAATTTCACTACTTTCGCTCTACATACTCAATTAGACCCAATGCATGAATTTCACGTGAATCATGACTCGCATCGCAACAATCTCATCGCATTGACAGCAAATTGTATGTACCAATTTAGCACAAAAATCAGATTTTGTTATTCTACCTTCTTACTGTTTGATCAGTCACATTATAAGGCGCGTGGGTCTCAGTCTGGGGAAAAGTATCGCCTTATAGTCCGTAGTGTAGCCGGCCCCTCAGACGTCTATATTCCAAACTTAGTATTCCCGGATACATTAGTCTGGACGGTTGGATTGGTCAGTGTTTGCTGGCCTGTGGTCGGGGGGTCACACTTTGTTGCTGACCACGCTGACCAACACTGCGGGCTGGCCCTTGGTGTCCTCACCCCCCATGGTCAACACTGGCTTCAGGTCCACTCCCTGACCGCTGTCCACCGCCCCTCCCTTACGCTCTATCTGGGGCCTCAGGCTGTTACGGAACTTCTGAAACAGCAACAACAATAACGTACAGTATTTACAGTGGAACCTCCCTATAAGACCTTCCCTGTTAAGACTCCCTCTAAGATTTGACCCAAAGTTTAACCAGATTTCCCCCCCTTCATATATTATCCAGACTAATGAGTGCCCAGCTCCCTATTAAGACCTCCCCTATAAAGACTCCCTCTAAGGTGTGACCCAAAACGTATTAGCCATTTTGTTCTGCCTTGATATTCAGACTACTGAGTGTCCTCCCTTTAAGACCTCTCTTTTGGGGTGACTTTTCACTTTACCATTATTTACGGACAATCAGGCGATACTGTTTTCCCAGAATAACGGCCATGCGCCTTGATGAAAATGATGTTTTACGTCCTCTCGGTCATAGAAACATATGGGACACTTGTAAATACAAAGATGGTGGGAACAACACTGGCTGCAATGCCAGGAGGCAGTGCAACACCAGTAAAGTCCCGAGTTTTTAACAATATAGATATAGGTGTTGCGGTAACCACGCCTCGGTTTAACCTCATCGGCTATGGTACCGCCACATTTATATGTTGGCCATGCGCCTTACGACGACGAAAATGGTGTTTTACGTCCTCTTGGTCTGAATCAGACACATATATATGGGACATTTGTGCCTTATAATAATTATGCCTAAATATAGTATGAAACAAAATATGAATGTTGTGTACAATTTGGGGATGCGCCTTATACTTTTAGGAATCGAACCATAGTCAAAACAATACAGTATGAGACACATGAATCTTGAGAAATCAAATCAAAGCATGACTCTTGGCATTCACACACATTCAGACAAAACCACTATATATAACGACGAACAATTAGCACTCACTGTCGTGACAGAAATAACTCTACGACAGGACGGAGAGGCTGTGAAATGGAGAGTAACCTACATGGGGGGGGGGCACCACACGGAAAATGGGACCTTTTGGAGAGTGACTGCGAACAGAACTTCATTTGGCTTCAAACGATGGAATTCTCTTTCTTGGTTTGACAATTTTTGAAATTGTTGAACGTATTTTCTGGTTTTGTTCGTTTAACCACTTTTACAGATTTCAATAGGATGTTACCACACGTGTGCTCACGGAGGCATTGACATGCATATGTATATGTCACAGGAAAATTTGGAATCCGGGAATATTCGGATTTCCCCCGGGAAAATTCTGAATCTTCCTGAGATTGGGAAAATTTAATATTTCCCCAGAAAATATTCAATGGTTATTCAGTTGATGAAAGTTAGGCGTGCAGCTCCTCTCATTCTCCGTCTTGCCTATCCCTCTTCCGCTTTGTTTGTTCGTCTATCTCTCTTTCTTTCCTCCCCCTTTCCTCTGTCTGTCTGTCTCTCCCACCTCTCTCTTTCTGTGTCTGTATTTCTTGATATCTCTGCATCTATTTATGTCTCTCTTTGTTTCTCTGTCTCTCTCTGTCTGTCTGTCTCTCTCTCTCTCTCTCTCTCTCTCTCTCTCTCTCTCTCTCTCTCTCTCTCTCTCTCTCTCTCTCTCTCTCTCTCTCCCTCTCCCTACCTCTTCTCTCTCTCTCTCTCTCTCTCTCTCTCTCCCTCCCTCACTCCCCCTTCCCACCAGACTCTCTCTCTCTCCCTCCCTCCCCCCTCCCATTCTCTCTCTTTCTCTCTATCTCCTCTCTCATGATTTATATAGCATGCAGACACTTGCTTGGGAAAAGTCAGAATTGTGAAACTTGAATTATGCCCACCTTGAGGACAGTGTTTCCTTTAGCGGTGAGCACAGCATGGACCATACCTTGAGGACAGTGTTTCCTTTAGCGGTGATCACAGCATGGACCATACCTTGAGGACAGTGTTTCCTTTAGCGGTGAGCACAGCATGGACCATACCTTGAGGACAGTGTTTCCTTTAGCGGTGAGCACAGCATGGACCATACCTTGAGGACAGTGTTTCCTTTAGCGGTGATCACAACATGGACCATACCTTGAGGACAGTGTTTCCTTTAGCGGTGAGCACAGCATGGACCATACCTTGAGGACAGTGTTTCCTTTAGCGGTGATCACAGCATGGACCATACCTTGAGGACAGTGTTTCCTTTAGCGGTGATCACAGCATGGACCATACCTTGAGGACAGTGTTTCCTTTAGTGGTGATCACAGCATGGACCATACCTTGAGGACAGTGCTTCCTTTAGCGTTGAGCACAGCATGGACCATACCTTGAGGACAGTGGTTCCTTTAGCGTTGAGCACAGCATGGACCATACCTTGAGGACAGTGTTTCCTTTAGCGGTGATCACAGCATGGACCATACCCACCTTGAGGACAGTGTTTCCTTTAGCGGTGATCACAGCATGGACCATACCCACCTTGAGGACAGTGTTTCCTTTAGCGGTGAGCACAGCATGGACCATACCTTGAGGACAGTGTTTCCTTTAGCGGTGATCACAACATGGACCATACCTTGAGGACAGTGTTTCCTTTAGCGGTCAGCACAGCATGGACCATACCTTGAGGACAGTGTTTCCTTTAGCGGTGATCACAGCATGGACCATACCTTGAGGACAGTGTTTCCTTTAGCGGTGATCACAGCATGGACCATACCTTGAGGACAGTGTTTCCTTTAGTGGTGATCACAGCATGGACCATACCTTGAGGACAGTGTTTCCTTTTTGATCACAGCATGGACCATACCTTGAGGACAGTGCTTCCTTTAGCGTTGAGCACAGCATGGACCATACCTTGAGGACAGTGTTTCCTTTAGCGTTGAGCACAGCATGGACCATACCTTGAGGACAGTGTTTCCTTTAGCGGTGATCACAGCATGGACCATACCTTGAGGACAGTGTTTCCTTTAGCGGTGATCACAGCATGGACCATACCTTGAGGACAGTGTTTCCTTTAGCGGTGATCACAGCATGGACCATACCTTGAGGACAGTGTTTCCTTTAGCGTTGATCACAGCATGGACCATACCTTGAGGACAGTGTTTCCTTTAGCGTTGATCACAGCATGGACCATACCTTGAGGACAGTGTTTCCTTTAGCGGTGATCACAGCATGGACCATACCTTGAGGACAGTGCTTCCTTTATGGCACAGCATGGACCATACCTTGAGGACAGTGTTTCCTTTAGCGATCACAGCATGGATACCACAGTGCTTTATGGACCATGGACCATACCTTGAGGACAGTGTTTCCTTTAGCGGTGATCACAGCATGGACCATACCTTGAGGACAGTGTTTCCTTTAGCGGTGATCACAGCATGGACCATACCTTGAGGACAGTGTTTCCTTTAGCGGTGATCACAGCATGGACCATACCTTGAGGACAGTGTTTCCTTTAGCGTTGATCACAGCATGGACCATACCTTGAGGACAGTGTTTCCTTTAGCGTTGATCACAGCATGGACCATACCTTGAGGACAGTGTTTCCTTTAGTGGTGATCACAGCATGGACCATACCTTGAGGACAGTGTTTCCTTTAGTGGTGATCACAGCATGGACCATACCTTGAGGACAGTGTTTCCTTTAGCGGTGATCACAGCATGGACCATACCTTGAGGACAGTGTTTCCTTTAGCGGTGATCACAGCATGGACCATACCTTGAGGACAGTGTTTCCTTTAGCGTTGAGCACAGCATGGACCATACCTTGAGGACAGTGTTTCCTTTAGCGTTGATCACAGCATGGACCATACCTTGAGGACAGTGTTTCCTTTAGCGGTGATCACAGCATGGACCATACCTTGAGGACAGTGTTTCCTTTAGCGGTGATCACAGCATGGACCATACCTTGAGGACAGTGTTTCCTTTAGCGTTGATCACAGCATGGACCATACCTTGAGGACAGTGTTTCCTTTAGCGGTGATCACAGCATGGACCATACCTTGAGGACAGTGTTTCCTTTAGCGTTGAGCACAGCATGGACCATACCTTGAGGACAGTGTTTCCTTTAGCGGTGATCACAGCATGGACCATACCTTGAGGACAGTGTTTCCTTTAGCGTTGAGCACAGCATGGACCATACCTTGAGGACAGTGTTTCCTTTAGCGGTGATCACAGCATGGACCATACCTGGAGGACAGTGTTTCCTTTAGCGTTGAGCACAGCATGGACCATACCTTGAGGACAGTGTTTCCTTTAGCGGTGATCACAGCATGGACCATACCTTGAGGACAGTGGTTCCTTTAGCGTTGAGCACAGCATGGACCATACCTTGAGGACAGTGTTTCCTTTAGCGTTGAGCACAGCATGGACCATGCCCAATGGGACACACACCACGGACAGCAGGGCGATGATCCACCCCACAACCTGGGCCCACCCCGGGTACGTGTACCCCGACACTGAGAGAGGCTCGTACTGGATCATGCTGAAGATGAAGATACCCTGAAATAGTATGATAAAAACATCAACACCTGGGCTTATACCGGGTAGATGTACCCCAGCAATGAGAGAGGCCCATACTGGATCATGCTGAAGATGAAGATACTCTGAACAACACACAGAAACAGGAGTGAGCTCGCAAACGGCTGCAAATGTACACATGTTAGGTATAGAGTGGCACAGAGGTAACGCGTTCGCCTCGTGCACAGTAAACCCAAGTTCAAGCCTGGGTACAGGGGATTTTTCCTCTCACTCTGCACTAGGCTTTATTGTCTGAACATGGAGTCTTTCGAATGAGATGATAAACCGAGGTTCCGTGTGCCCATGCACTTAGCACACATTAAACCCAGTGGCAACAAAAAAGCTTGTCATTTGGTCAAAAATTACCTCACCCCCCTTCTTTTCCTTCCCCATCAGTCACACAAAAATCTATGAGGAAAAAAAAAGTGTGGTGCGCCTCTGGCTGTGACGCGCTCTCCAGGTAGGAGTAACCCATTTTAAAGTACCAAATACCAAATAAATGCATGCCAACACACATGTGATGGTGCACACAAATGCATGCAAGCACACACACAAACACACACACACACACACACACACACACAACACACACACACACACACACACACACACACACACACACACACACACACACACACACACACACACACACACACACACACACGAACTGCACCACACAACCACAAACATGAATTAAAAACCACTGAATAATGAGTGGACAGGGATACTCACAAAGATGAGGAGTGGTGAGACGACGTACCAGCACACTATAAAGAACACGTTGGCTCCACTCCCTGTCATATCCTGGATGTCCATGGACAGCTGCTTGGCGCCTGATAGCAAGCACAATTAATTAACAGCACGTGCTTTGATTCCAGAATGTCCTCTACTCATACAATGAAAATGCTTCTCATAAAATGTCTGTTCAAGCATTGAATTTGTTAAAGCTTCCGTAAGTTAAAAATAATAATTCAACCTCGCTTACTGTGACTTTCAAAGAAGGGCATTACAAAGAAGGGCAATGTCTCAGAGGAGTAGGTCTTATGTGGGAGGGAGTCTTAAAATTGGAGGTGTTAAAAGGGAGGTTCTACTGTACCATCTTTCTGACTTATTGGCCCATCCTCCTGCCCTTCTTCTAAACAACATCTAATGATTTCCTCTGTCGAGGTCCTCTGAAACTGGAATGTGTCTGCAGAATTCAACGAGGAAACCAGAAAACCTACGACTGGATACATATACGTATATTTCAGCCATTAGGCCTATGTTTACCTATATCATATGAAACCCACGGGGCATGTGAATGTGCTTATTTTAGGCCCTACATGAACTGACGTTTTGCATGTCCACATCAAACCATGTACTATGTGGAAGATTTGAACGGTCCGTCTTCTTTTGTATACTCCTAAAAGCCAACATCTTATTTCAATGTTTCATGAACTGGCAATGTCGCCATAGGGCACACATGGATGATTGGGCTCTAAGTACACACACACGCATTTGATGCACACCCAAGGACATAGTAACACAGCCTCCAAACCCATACCCACCTCTCCCTCCCTCTCTTTCTCTCCCTCTCTTGTGTTTCTCAAAACTTTGTTGTCGAATTTGCATAAGCGCAATGACACAAAGGGGCTATCCAGATTCTATGTTTCATTGGTTCCCTCATTCAAAATATTCATATTCCGATTGTATTTAATTAATGTCTGTCACTTTTTTTTATACAGCATTGTTTCTGTTTGTTTGTTCGTCCCTGTTTTCCTTAGCGTGCTGTGTGTTTATTTACTGACCGTAGAACCAGCGCACAGCAGTGTTTTCCTTAGCGTGCTGTGTGTTTAGTTACTGACCGTAGAACCAGCGCACAGCAGTGTTTTCCTTAGCGTGCTGTGTGTTTAGTTACTGACCGTAGAACCAGCGCACAGCAATGGTTTCCTTAGCGCGCTGTGTGTTTATTTACTGCCCGTAGAACCAGCGCACAGCAGTGTTTTCCTTAGCGTGCTGTGTGTTTATTTACTGACCGTAGAACCAGCGCACAGCAGTGTTTTCCTTAGCGTGCTGTGTGTTTAGTTACTGACCGTAGAACCAGCGCACAGCAGTGTTTTCCTTAGCGTGCTGTGTGTTTATTTACTGACCGTAGAACCAGCGCACAGCAGTGTTTTCCTTAGCGTGCTGTGTGTTTATTTACTGACCGTAGAACCAGCGCACAGCAGTGTTTTCCTTAGCGTGCTGTGTGTTTAGTTACTGACCGTAGAACCAGCGCACAGCAATGGTTTCCTTAGTGCGCTGTGTTTATTTACTGACCGTAGAACCAGCACGCAGCAATGGTTTCTTTAGCGTGCTGTGTGTTTATTTACTCACCGTAGAACCAGCACACAGCAATGGTTTCGAAGAAGGCAGAATCATCAGGGACAGAGCCGCTGTTTATTAGTCACCGTAGAACCAGCACACAGCAATGGTTTCGAAGAAGGCCAGAATCATCAGGGACAGAGCCGCTGTGTAGTAGTCAATGAGGGTGAAGAACCACTGGGAGGGAACAGAGAGAGAGAGAGAGAGAGAGAGAGAGAGAGAGAGAGAGAGAGAGAGAGAGAGAGAGAGAGAGAGAGAGAGAGAGAGAGAGAGAGAGAGAGAGAGAGAGAGAGAGAGAGAGAGAGAGAGAGAGAGAGAGAGAGAAAGAGTGCTGTCAAATTACATCATCATCAACAACAACAAACATACTTTTTAGATATACCCATAAGACAACGAAATTATTGAAAACTCCCACTAGGCCTATCATTATCATATCTGTTGCATGTGTGTATGTGCATATGTATATATAATTTGTTTTAATGTGTGCGTGTGTGTATGTATGAGCGTGTGTGTGTAATCCTGTGTGCATTCACGAAGGCATACACCTGTAGGCCTATGTGTGTTTCTTTGAGTGCATGCGTAGGCCTATGCCTGTGTACATATGCATGTTTGTGTACATGTGTGCGCATGCAGGTATGCACGTGTTTGTGAACATGTGCGCATGCATATTAAGTATTCATGCATGTACATACTTCTCACCTCTGTGATGTTGGGCAGGCCACAGACAAAGGACACCAGGCACACAGCCAACACCAGAAACTCTTTGCGTCGGAGGTAACGTTTGACAGTGCTGCCAAAGTGGTCCTGGATTGTCGTCACTATCACCTCCACTGACGCAAACTGCACAACCAGATAGTAGTAGGCTTATGTCTGCTCAATTCTACACAAAAGTTGACACTAACTGGATTCTTGTATTTACAATAAGGCAATGTTTGAGAGCGGTTTCAAAGTGGTTTTTAGTAGATGAGCTACAAGTCCAAATTCCATCAGAACTGGCTGCACTAGACAAAAGCGTGAATCTTTGTGTGAAGATTCCTTTACACCCCAAAGGTCACATTTAGATTATCATCAATATCAGGCTACATCTACCGAGGTTTTGAAGAGAACACTGCTTAGTAACCCACAGAACGTTACACACAGTTACACCGTAAATAGAAAGCAACAGCGGCTTACATGTTAGCCTTTTGTTACAGACCATGACTGTCTAACCAGGAGGCTTTGGCACCGACTCTGTGCTGCAGCCTTGTGAATGTGTTCGCCTTTGGGGA
>CM065702.1:2653559-2691059 GCA_017654935.2 Phymorhynchus buccinoides
GACCAGTGACTGTGTGTGTGCTGACAGTGTCCATAGCAATGTCCCACCGTCCTTGACCAGTGACTGTGTGTGTGCTGACAGTGTCCATAGCAATGTCTCACCATCCTTGACCAGTGACTGTGTGTGTGCTGACAGTGTCCATAGCAATGTCCCACCGTCCTTGACCAGTGACTGTGTGTGTGCTGACAGTGTCCATAGCAATGTCCCACCGTCCTTGACCAGTGACTGTGTGTGTGCTGACTCTGTCCATAGCAATGTCTCACCATCCTTGACCAGTGACTGTGTGTGTGCTGACAGTGTCCATAGCAATGTCTCACCATCCTTGACCAGTGACTGTGTGTGTGCTGACTCTGTCCATAGCAATGCCTCACCATCCTTGACCAGTGACTGTGTGTGTGCTGACAGTGTCCATAGCAATGCCTCACCATCCTTGACCAGTGACTGTGTGTGCCGACAGTTTCCATAGAAATATCCCACCATCCTTGACCAGTGACTATGTGTGCTGACAGTGTCCATAGCAATGTCTCACCGTCCTTGACCACATCCTCCACGTCTTTGCCCTGTTTCTGGGCCAGGTATCCCAGGATGGAGAAGATGGCGAACCCCGCCAGGATGCAGGTGGCGGCATCGACTACGGCCAAGATCAGCACGTCCCTGAACAGAACATCAACCAAGTCAGATAATAACAGTCATGTTGTTGTTGTCGCCGTACCCTGGCTTAAAGACTCCAGGGATCATCCCAACAGTTGAACACAATAGGGGAAACAAATGCACCAGCTAGGGATGAGAACATTACGTGTGTGACCGTTTTTGATTACCCCGCCACGTAGGCTAGGCAGCCACACTCCGACTTAGGGTCCAGTGACTTTGACCTTTGACCAATGACCTTCATGTTCGAACATGGCCTTGACGCCCTAACTACCCACCTGTATGTAAACTGTCCGCGTCCTGCGTGCCTCCGTCCAAACGCTATCGTGGTAATATGGCTTGCCAGCCAGCCAGGGAGAGACAGACAGCCTTGAATTAATACATTAACCAGCTTTAGCTACACGGCTGGTCAAACATTACCAACTTCGTAAAGGGCTTATTTTTAATATGGATCATTTTAGTGAAGTTATAAAGCGCTTAGAACTTAAGCGCTACAGACACGTTCTCAATCAATCAACCAAGAATAGGCATTGCCTAAAATCTTCATCCTTGTTAAATAAATTTGTCAGTGTTCAGAACCAATCAGTCAATAAAGAAAGAAAGAGAGAAAGAAAGAGAAGGAAGGGGAGTCCAGAATGTGGGCAGGCCACCCACCTCAGCACCCTGTTGTTGTACTTGTTGTAGCTGGACATGGTGATCAGACCGCCAAAGGCCACCCCCAGGGAGTTGAAGTTCTGGGCTGCTGCGTACACCCACACCTGTAGGGAGACACTTTGGCATCATACACACCTGTAAACACTCTCATAGCACAGGTGTTCTACACACCTGCAGGTAGACACTTTGGCATCATACACACCATGGGACAGGCGTTCTACACACCTGTAGGGAGACACTTTGGCATAATACACACCTGTAAACACTCTCATAGCACAGGTGTTCTACACACCTGCAGGTAGACACTTTGGCATCATACACACCATGGGACAGGCGTTCTACACACCTGTAGGGAGACACTTTGGCATCATACACACCTGTAAACACACTCATGGGACATGTTTTCTACACACCTGTAGGCAGACACTTTGGCATAATACACATATGTAAACACACTCATAGGACAGGTTTTCTACACACCTGTAGGCAGACACTTTGGCATAATACACATCTGTAAACACACTCATAGGACAGGTGTTCTACACACCTGTAGGCAGACACTTTGGCATAATACACATATGTAAACACACTCATAGGACAGGTTTTCTACACACCTGTAGGCAGACACTTTGGCATAATACACATCTGTAAACACACTCATAGGACAGGTGTTCTACACACCTGTAGGCAGACACTTTGGCATAATACACACCTGTAAACACACGCATAGGACAGGTGTTCTACACACCTGTACATATATTGCCTGTAAATGCACATGCACACCTTTACACTACAAATGTATACATTTCAACACGCATGTCTGCCTGTATTCCTATACACGTGAAGCTCAGTGTAAAAAGATGACTGCCACACCGTAACATCAAAGCATAAAGAGCAACTGATTGCTTCTGCAAATTTCATACAAAAAGGCCTTCGCATAAATAAACCTCCAATAGCCTAAATGCAGCGAAAGAAAGAAACACCCGGGTCATAATTCCACAGGCAGGATTACGCAAATTGAAAAAGGTCTGCTTTTAAAATAATTTGAACAGAAAACACCAACAGAACCGGGATTATGTAGCTGGGAATCGAATACAGGAGGGAGTTTCACAAGAGCGAGCGCTCGCAACAGTTTGCGCATTTTGGCAAAAACAGTGCTAAGAAACACCCTAGTTTGCTGATAGTTTGCAAGCGTTAGCACTCTAGCTTGAGAGGTTGATCGCGGTAAACTATCACATGGCTTTTTTCCAGTTTATTTTAGTCTCGCGAAAAACGAGATTGCTAAAGGCAGCACGTGGTTAGTATATTTCTTGCTGTTTGTTTGCCCATTAAGATTTGGTTAAAATATTGTTTGGGACCAGTCCGTTTTTCCACAAACGTTTTGTAAAGTCGCTTTTTAATTAGACCCCTTTTGGCTCCAATGCTCTGTGCGCACAGAACGTCATCTCGTGAAACTAGGCCCAGGTCTCCCACCTGATATATGAAGAACAAGTAACCATCTAGCGTCTAAATCAAACATATATACTATATCTATGTTATTTCTTAGATTCGCATTCATATTTTTTGGTATTCTTCTAATCACCTGTCTCGCCCAGTCACGTCTCTGTGAAATTCGGATTGCTCCCACATGGAGAGCGCGTCGCCACAGTGCAGCACCACCTTACTTTTGTGAAGGAGGTGGGGAGGATAGGCAGTTGGACTCGGAACTCCTAGCTATCAATTTGCTACATACCAGGAAGCGGGATTTCTCCCTGCTCTTATCGAATTTTAATCGCCGTAGGAGTTTTACGTGACAGTAAAGCGTACGGATAAGCTAAGATTTAAGTCCCCATCCGAAGGACTCAAAGTTCACTTCGATTGCCCGGTTGAACTGGAAAGAAAGGACAGGGCCCGGATCCAGATTTGAACCCAGGTCACTGGTGCAATGAATCTGTAGGCAAACGCCTTAACTATGCTGGCACGTCCCTTCTTGTTCAGCCACTGCATCAATCTCTGGTGATCCATGGGAACTGGATCGAGGAGTTATAACCAGAAGGTACTAGCAGCCCTTCTACATTCTTTCTAAGATAGTATTTAACTCTTCTAGGCCCATGGGCGAATACATTGGCCCAAGACATCACTCTACACTCCCACCAAATGAAAAGACGTTCACTGCCAGTCAATGCGTCTTACATTGAAGCAACGCATGTACACTCGAAAACATAGTCGTTCCCCTCTTGTCGGTTGAGATACAACGGACAATGCAGAGCGTCAAGCAACACACGGCGCTTGAAGAGTCAGTGCTGGACATTCACCTCAGCGTCCAGCAGCAGGTCCCACTTGGGTTTGATGAAGAACTCCACGCCCAGCTCTGACCCCGGCAAGGTCAGGCCCCGCACCAACAGGATGATCAGCACCACGTAGGGGAACGTGGCTGTGAAATACACCACCTGCAAGTCAACACACACAGATCTGAAAACATTACCTCTTCCCAGAACCTGTCTGGCGGGGTAATCATTAAGAAAATATTGACCATAATCGTGTGTGTGTGCAACGCGTGCGACATGCTCAATCACTGATGTTTGTTTAACTGAACGATTGTCATTATTAGATCCGCACTAGGCCTACGTTTTGCAGAGGACTTGGGAGGTTTTCCACCGATATGGAGGTAGATGGTGATGCAAAGTTCATGGTTATCATGACGATTAAAACGATGATGATGACGATGATGATGAAGGTGAGGATGTCGATGATGATGACGACGACGACGATGATGATAATCTCGATGATGATGATGACGACGACGACAATAATGATGATGATGACGATGACGACGGCGACGACGATAATAATGATGTCAATGATGATGACGACGACGCTGATGACGATGACGATGACGACGACGATGATGACGAGGACGACTGACCTTTCCCGTGGACTTGGGCCCTTTCCAGATGCAGAAGTAGATGATGACCCAGGAGAAGAGGAGGATGCCGAACAGCTCCCACCGCATGTTGCCCTGATCCTCGATGCCCTCCGTCCTCCTCAACACGCGCTCCCTGAACATGCACACACATATATGTGCTCACACACGCGCACGTGCGTGCGCCCACATGCACGTACATACATGCATACAGGCAGGCACGAACGAAAGCTCAAATGTGCATGCTTGCATGCGCACACTCCGTCGCACAAACACACGTTGATGAAGCAAACATTAGAGCTTTGATAACTGACCTCCTCTGTGTCTCTCTTTGTCTTCTCTGTCTAAATAAAAGCGCAGCATTCAAACTGCTGACAAAAAACAAGCTTGGATTATTTTGTCCCCGACGATTCGTCCGTTCACTTTTTCCAGGGGTCTCTTTATTCTGAACAAGCTGTGGCCAGTACAAATTACATTTTCTTTTTCCACACCTGAATAAAACTCACCAAAAATAAATACAGGTAAAAGCCGGGGAGTCACAGGCACGCTAAAAGTCTAGGTTACTCACGGATTAAAAAAATAAAATAAAAGTGCACACACATACACGCGCACGCACGTGCACGATACACACACGCGCGCGCGCTCGCTCGCACGCATGCATGCACGCAAGTGCCCGTGCGCATACAGACAAACAGAGAGAGAGAGAGAGAGAGAGAGAGAGAGAGAGAGAGAGAGAGAGAGAGAGAGAGAGAGAGAGAGTGATGGGAGGGGGTGGAGACAGATATATAGAGAGAGATGATGAAGAAGAGGATGATGACGAAGAAGAACTCGCATGCTATAAGCGCTAGCTTGCTGATGCTCTCTTTTGCTTTCTGTAATAATGTGTTGTTTGGAAATATTAAAGATTTGTTTAAACCAAGAAGACGAACTGACAGATAGAAGTCTTCGGTAGGGGAGCGGGAGTCGTTGGGCTGCGGGGTGGTGCCGTTGGTGGAGTTGACCCAGCAGTACTGGGAGGTCCAGTCATGGTCACAGCCAGTCCACGGCAGATTGGACTGGAACGTGGCGAACATGTAGAAAAAGGACCACGTGATGATGATGACGTAGTAGGTGGTGAACAGGAAGGAGATGACCACCGTGGCCAGGCCAGCTCCTGTAACATGGGGTATTATGTTATAGTCAAAGAGACTTGTCTCTGTGAAATTCGGACTCCCACTTGGAGAGCGCGCTGCCGCAAATGCAGTGTTAATCATTGTTTTTGTGATGGGGGTGAGGGGGATGAACTCGGGAAACCTAGACATCACTTTGGTTAATACCTGGTAGCGGGATTACCTTGTTCTTATCGACGATTTTTTTAACTGCCGTTGGTATTTTACGTGCGCAAAGCGCACGGGTCTGATTTGCTTTGACTCGATGTTCAGTTTAGACAGGGCAAGGTTGGGGTTCGAACCCCAGTCATTCATGCACTGGGTGCCCGCCACCTCCCTGCATGGCGACATGGGCAGTTCATAAAGTAGGGCATGGGGCGGGCGTGAGTGCGAGTGTGCAATGATACACACATTTTACACACAACACACACAAAGCCTTGTCGGCTTATTCTTTAGCCCTCAATAAACATCATTTGGACTTGACTTGACACACGCGCGCACGAACGCATGCACGCACGCACGCACATATACACACAGACACAGAGAGAGAGAGAGGGGGGGGGGGGCAGAGAGAGGGACAGAGAGACAGAGAGAGACAGACGCAGATACAGTTAAAGACAGAAGGATGGAGAGGGAGAGATACCAAGATAAGGAAAGAGAGAGAGGAGAAGAGACAGGTAGACAGAGAGACAAGCTCAGACAGAGAGACAGACACAGAAGAACAGAGAGAGAGAGAGAGAGAGAGAGAGAGAGAGAGACAGAGAGAGAGAGAGAGAGAGAGAGAGAGAGAGAGACAGTAGAGACAGAGAGAGAGAGAGAGAGAGAGAGAGAGAGAGAGAGAGAGAGAGAGAGAGAGAGAGAGAGAGAGAGAGAGAGAGAGAGAGAGAGAGAGAGAGAGAGAGAGAAATCAGTGAGTCATGGAGAATTAAGTTGTAACAGTAAATGTGCAATGAATGGTAATGTATTTGCAAATTGTGTATCAGTGATAAATAACATGCGTTATATGGATTATATATTATAGTGTGTGCATAAATAAATAAATAATTACATAAATAAATAAATAAATACATAATAAACAAATACATAAACAAATAAATAAATACATAAATAAATACAAAAATAAATAAATACATAAATAAATAAATGCTGTGTACAAAAAAAGACTACCTTTGAAGAAGGGGCACAGTTTCCCAATGGCTCCAATGGGTCCTCGGTGTGTGAACTGACCAATGGCCATTTCCATGTAGGCCAGGGGGACCCCACACAGCACCAGCATGATGAAGAACGGGATCAGGAATGCCCCTGGACACAGCAATACATGACGGGATTATCCACAACAAAGCAACAAGGAATCAATGGTCATCTGCATGGAAGGCACACAGCAGCATGATGAAGAACAT
The DNA here is from genome assembly GCA_017654935.2 of Phymorhynchus buccinoides. NCBI lineage: Eukaryota > Metazoa > Mollusca > Gastropoda > Neogastropoda > Raphitomidae > Phymorhynchus > Phymorhynchus buccinoides. The sequence goes on from CM065702.1 coordinate 2,660,312, forward strand.
GACCAGGAATGCCCCTGGACAGCAATACATGACGGGATTCTCAAACATAACAAAGCAACAAGGGATCAATGGTCATCTGCATGGAAGGCGCACAGCACCAGCATGATGAAGAGCGGGACCAGGAATGCCCCTGGACACAGCAATACATGACGGGATTATCCACAACAAAGCAACAAGGGATCAATGGTCATCTGCATGGAAGGCACACAGCAGCATGATGAAGAACGGGACCAGGAATGCCCCTGGACACAGCAATACATGACGGGATTCTCCACAACAAAGCAACAAGGGATCAATGGCCATCTGCATGGAAGGCACACAGCAGCATGATGAAGAACAGGACCAGGAATGCCCCTGGACACAGCAATACATGACGGGATTCTCCACAACAAAGCAACAAGGGATCAATGGCCATCTGCATGGAAGGCACACAGCAGCATGATGAAGAACAGGACCAGGAATGCCCCTGGACACAGCAATACATGACGGGATTCTCCACAACAAAGCAACAAGGGATCAATGGTCATCTGCATGGAAGGCACACAGCAGCATGATGAAGAGCGGGATCAGGTGGACCCCTGTAACATTATAAGAGTTCAGCTGATTATTAAATACCACGATGAAATGAATAGTCATACTAATACAGTGGAACCTCTCTATAAAGACCTTCCCTGTTAAGATTCCCTCTAAGATGTGACCAAAAACTTTTGCATCTACTCCTCCCCCCACCCCCCTTTATATCCGGACTACTGAGTGTCCACCTCCCTATAAGACCCCTCCCTATGAAGACCTTTTCTGGCTGATTTTCAAGGTGTTATTCTTAATAGGGAGAAAGGTGGCAGAGTGGTCAAGACGTTCGCCTGCCAAATGTAATGCGTGGCTGCAGCGTGAGTGACCCGGGTTCGAATCCCGGCCTCGCCCTTTCTTTCTAGTTTGACAGGAAAATCGAACTGAACGTCGAGTCCTTCGGATGGGGACTTAAAGCTAGTCTGACCCGTGTGCTTTACGCACATAAAAATCCCACAGCAGTTGAAAGTCGGTAAGAGCAGGGAGAAATCCCGCTGTCTGGTATGGCCAAATTGATAGCGAGGTTTTCCAAGTGTGCCCACACACCCTCCTGACTCTATGCCCCCCCCCCCCCCAAAAAAAAAGTGTAGACGCTGCAATTGCGGCGACGCGCTCTCCGGGGGAGAGCAGCCCGAATTTCACAGAGAAAGGTCTATGTGACTAGAATATACCAAATACCAAAATACCACTGTAAAAGTTAATCAACGACCATCGCCGTGTTAGCCAAGTGGTAGGCTTATATGACACGAGCATAATGCCCCTGTTCATTACATTTCCTTTGATCATTGATCGTTACCTGTGTCTTTACCTATAATGAATAATGTATAAAACTAACTCACTTACACTAGGTTAGAAAATATGACACCATGCATGTTTTTTGTGGACTTTTCCACCGCTTCTGGAAGTAAGCTGACGTTTTGGTTTACGGCTGTGTGTCTTCTGTATTCTTTGTTAGTCTTCTTCTTCTTCTTCTTCGTTCGCTCAGACAGTTTCCTGCCATATGAGCGTAGATGCATCATGCTGCCGTTATGCGCCTAACTAAGAAATAGTTAGGCCCAGCATGTCCGACTTCGGCTGAACAAATCTTTGTAAGAATTTATAGAAAAAAGGCAGGAGAATGGACCAGTAAGATAGAAAGATAGCAGATGACAGTAAGCAAAGGGAAAAGGCAGAGTCAAAGAGAGTGATGGATTAGAGGAAGTTACAAGCACGAAACTTCCAGAAGGTGGGGGAACTATTTGTACGAAAGACTCCCCGATATTCCCACGGGGGGTTTGGTTATAACCAGTAAGGCGGTAGCGTACCTCCTCCACTCTTGTAGAAGAGGTAGGGGAACCTCCACACGTTGCCCAGGCCTACAGCGTAGCCGATGATGGCCAGGAGGTACTCCACCTTCTTGCCCCACATTCCCCGCTCTTCATCCTCATCCTCCGCAGGTGCTGACTCACCGGCCGCCATCTTTTCCTCTTGCGACTCCACAGCCACTGCTGAAACAGTGATATTTCCATAGTCAGTTAAAACGGTTTCCTGTGTGAAACAATATCGTTCGTCCGTGTGTCCACATTTATCTTTCTCTCAACCTCACACACACCAGTGGGTGCCCCTGTGGCACTGGAATCCAATCTCCAGAGCACATCCTCCAAGAGTGCCCCACTTACCACGACATCAGATGTCAAACCTGGCCGGAAGGGATGGAGCTCCAACAGAAGCTGTGGGGACCCACAGAGGTGCTTCACATACCATGACATCAGATGTCAAACCTGGCCGGAAGGGATGGAGCTCCAACAGAAGCTGTGGGGACCCACAGAGGTGCTTCACATACCATGACATCAGATGTCAAACCTGGCCGGAAGGGATGGAGCTCCAACAGAAGCTGTGGGGACCCACAGAGGTGCTTCACATACCACGACATCAGATGTCAAACCTGGCCGGAAGGGATGGAGCTCCAACAGAAGCTGTGGGGACCCACAGAGGTGCTTCACATACCATGACATCAGATGTCAAACCTGGCCTGAAGGGATGGAGCTCCAGCAGAAGCTGTGGGGACCCACAGAGGTGCTGAAAAAGACGACATCCTTCGCCCTCAAGACCGGATTGGAGTCTTAAGCATGACCTGGGATCAGAGGTGCTAAAAAAGACGACAGACTTCGCCCTCAAGACCGGATTGGAGACTTAAGCATGACCTGGGATCAGAGGTGCTGAAAAAGACGACAGACTTCGCCCTCAAGACCGGATTGGAGACTTAAGCATGACCTGGGATCAGAGGTGCTGAAAAAGACGACAGACTTCGCCCTCAAGACCGGATTGGAGACTTAAGCATGACCTGGGATCAGAGGTGCTGAAAAAGACGACAGACTTCGCCCTCAAGACCGGATTGGAGTCTTAAGCATGACCTGGGATCAGAGGTGCTGAAAAAGACGACAGACTTCGCCCTCAAGACCGGATTGGAGACTTAAGCATGACCTGGGATCAGAGGTGCTGAAAAAGACGACAGACTTCGCCCTCAAGACCGGATTGGAGACTTAAGCATGACCTGGGATCAGAGGTGCTGAAAAAGACGACAGACTTCGCCCTCAAGACCGGATTGGAGTCTTAAGCATGACCTGGGATCAGAGGTGCTGAAAAAGACGACAGACTTCGCCCTCAAGACCGGATTGGAGACTTCAGCATGACCTGGGATCAGAGGTGCTGAAAAAGACGACAGACTTCGCCCTCAAGACCGGATTGGAGACTTAAGCATGACCTGGGATCAGAGGTGCTGAAAAAGACGACAGACTTCGCCCTCAAGACCGGATTGGAGTCTTAAGCATGACCTGGGATCAGAGGTGCTGAAAAAGACGACAGACTTCGCCCTCAAGACCGGATTGGAGATTTAAGCATGACCTGGGATCAGAGGTGCTGAAAAAGACGACAGACTTCGCCCTCAAGACCGGATTGGAGTCTTAAGCATGACCTGGGATCAGAGGTGCTGAAAAAGACGACAGACTTCGCCCTCAAGACCGGATTGGAGACTTAAGCATGACCTGGGATCAGAGGTGCTGAAAAAGACGACAGACTTCGCCCTCAAGACCGGATTGGAGACTTAAGCATGACCTGGGATCAGAGGTGCTGAAAAAGACGACAGACTTCGCCCTCAAGACCGGATTGGAGACTTAAGCATGACCTGGGATCAGAGGTGCTGAAAAAGACGACAGACTTCGCCCTCAAGACCGGATTGGAGTCTTAAGCATGACCTGGGATCAGAGGTGCTGAAAAAGACGACAGACTTCGCCCTCAAGACCGGATTGGAGACTTAAGCATGACCTGGGATCAGAGGTGCTGAAAAAGACGACAGACTTCGCCCTCAAGACCGGATTGGAGACTTAAGCATGACCTGGGATCAGAGGTGCTGAAAAAGACGACAGACTTCGCCCTCAAGACCGGATTGGAGTCTTAAGCATGACCTGGGATCAGAGGTGCTGAAAAAGACGACAGACTTCGCCCTCAAGACCGGATTGGAGACTTAAGCATGACCTGGGATCAGAGGTGCTGAAAAAGACGACAGACTTCGCCCTCAAGACCGGATTGGAGACTTCAGCATGACCTGGGATCAGAGGTGCTGAAAAAGACGACAGACTTCGCCCTCAAGACCGGATTGGAGTCTTAAGCATGACCTGGGATCAGAGGTGCTGAAAAAGACGACAGACTTCGCCCTCAAGACCGGATTGGAGTCTTAAGCATGACCTGGGATCAGAGGTGCTGAAAAAGACGACAGACTTCGCCCTCAAGACCGGATTGGAGTCTTAAGCATGACCTGGGATCAGAGGTGCTGAAAAAGACGACAGACTTCGCCCTCAAGACCGGATTGGAGACTTAAGCATGACCTGGGATCAGAGGTGCTGAAAAAGACGACAGACTTCGCCCTCAAGACCGGATTGGAGACTTAAGCATGACCTGGGATCAGAGGTGCTGAAAAAGACGACAGACTTCGCCCTCAAGACCGGATTGGAGACTTAAGCATGACCTGGGATCAGAGGTGCTGAAAAAGACGACAGACTTCGCCCTCAAGACCGGATTGGAGACTTAAGCATGACCTGGGATCAGAGGTGCTGAAAAAGACGACAGACTTCGCCCTCACCACCGGATTGGAGACTTAAGCATGACCTGGGATCAGAGGTGCTGAAAAAGACGACAGACTTCGCCCTCAAGACCGGATTGGAGACTTCAGCATGACCTGGGATCAGAGGTGCTGAAAAAGACGACAGACTTCGCCCTCACCATCGGATTGGAGACTTCAGCATGACCTGGGATCAGAGGTGCTGAAAAAGATGACATCCTTCACCCTCAAGACCGGATTGGAGACTTAAGCATGACCTGGGATCAGAGGTGCTAAAAAAGACGACAGACTTCGCCCTCAAGACCGGATTGGAGACTTCAGCATGACCTGGGATCAGAGGTGCTGAAAAAGACGACAGACTTCGCCCTCAAGACCGGATTGGAGACTTCAGCATGACCTGGGATCAGAGGTGCTGAAAAAGACGACAGACTTCGCCCTCAAGACCGGATTGGAGACTTAAGCATGACCTGGGATCAGAGGTGCTGAAAAAGACGACAGACTTCGCCCTCAAGACCGGATTGGAGACTTAAGCATGACCTGGGATCAGAGGTGCTAAAAAAGACGACAGACTTCGCCCTCACCACCGGATTGGAGACTTAAGCATGACCTGGGATCAGAGGTGCTGAAAAAGACGACAGACTTCGCCCTCAAGACCGGATTGGAGACTTCAGCATGACCTGGGATCAGAGGTGCTGAAAAAGACGACAGACTTCGCCCTCACCATCGGATTGGAGACTTCAGCATGACCTGGGATCAGAGGTGCTGAAAAAGATGACATCCTTCACCCTCAAGACCGGATTGGAGACTTAAGCATGACCTGGGATCAGAGGTGCTGAAAAAGACGACAGACTTCGCCCTCAAGACCGGATTGGAGACTTCAGCATGACCTGGGATCAGAGGTGCTGAAAAAGACGACAGACTTCGCCCTCAAGACCGGATTGGAGACTTCAGCATGACCTGGGATCAGAGGTGCTGAAAAAGACGACAGACTTCACCCTCAAGACCGGATTGGAGACTTCAGCATGACCTGGGATCAGAGGTGCTGAAAAAGACGACAGACTTCGCCCTCAAGACCGGATTGGAGACTTAAGCATGACCTGGGATCAGAGGTGCTGAAAAAGACGACAGACTTCGCCCTCAAGACCGGATTGGAGACTTAAGCATGACCTGGGATCAGAGGTGCTGAAAAAGACGACAGACTTCACCCTCAAGACCGGATTGGAGACTTCAGCATGACCTGGGATCAGAGGTGCTGAAAAAGACGACAGACTTCGCCCTCAAGACCGGATTGGAGACTTAAGCATGACCTGGGATCAGAGGTGCTGAAAAAGACGACAGACTTCGCCCTCAAGACCGGATTGGAGACTTAAGCATGACCTGGGATCAGAGGTGCTGAAAAAGACGACAGACTTCGCCCTCACCACCGGATTGGAGACTTAAGCATGACCTGGGATCAGAGGTGCTGAAAAAGACGACAGACTTCGCCCTCAAGACCGGATTGGAGACTTCAGCATGACCTGGGATCAGAGGTGCTGAAAAAGACGACAGACTTCGCCCTCAAGACCGGATTGGAGACTTCAGCATGACCTGGGATCAGAGGTGCTGAAAAAGACGACAGACTTCGCCCTCAAGACCGGATTGGAGACTTCAGCATGACCTGGGATCAGAGGTGCTGAAAAAGACGACAGACTTCACCCTCAAGACCGGATTGGAGACTTCAGCATGACCTGGGATCAGAGGTGCTGAAAAAGACGACAGACTTCGCCCTCAAGACCGGATTGGAGACTTAAGCATGACCTGGGATCAGAGGTGCTGAAAAAGACGACAGACTTCGCCCTCAAGACCGGATTGGAGACTTCAGCATGACCTGGGATCAGAGGTGCTGAAAAAGACGACAGACTTCGCCCTCAAGACCGGATTGGAGACTTAAGCATGACCTGGGATCAGAGGTGCTGAAAAAGACGACAGACTTCGCCCTCAAGACCGGATTGGAGACTTCAGCATGACCTGGGATCAGAGGTGCTGAAAAAGACGACAGACTTCGCCCTCAAGACCGGATTGGAGACTTCAGCATGACCTGGGATCAGAGGTGCTGAAAAAGACGACAGACTTCGCCCTCAAGACCGGATTGGAGACTTCAGCATGACCTGGGATCAGAGGTGCTGAAAAAGACGACAGACTTCGCCCTCAAGACCGGATTGGAGACTTCAGCATGACCTGGGATCAGAGGTGCTGAAAAAGACGACAGACTTCGCCCTCACCACCGGATTGGAGACTTCAGCATGACCTGGGATCAGAGGTGCTGAAAAAGACGACAGACTTCGCCCTCAAGACCGGATTGGAGACTTCAGCATGACCTGGGATCAGAGGTGCTGAAAAAGACGACAGACTTCGCCCTCAAGACCGGATTGGAGACTTAAGCATGACCTGGGATCAGAGGTGCTGAAAAAGACGACAGACTTCGCCCTCACCACCGGATTGGAGACTTAAGCATGACCTGGGATCAGAGGTGCTGAAAAAGACGACAGACTTCGCCCTCACCACCGGATTGGAGACTTCAGCATGACCTGGGATCAGAGGTGCTGAAAAAGACGACAGACTTCGCCCTCAAGACCGGATTGGAGACTTAAGCATGACCTGGGATCAGAGGTGCTGAAAAAGACGACAGACTTCGCCCTCAAGACCGGATTGGAGACTTAAGCATGACCTGGGATCAGAGGTGCTGAAAAAGACGACAGACTTCGCCCTCAAGACCGGATTGGAGACTTAAGCATGACCTGGGATCAGAGGTGCTGAATCAGAGGTCGCCCTGATTGGAAAAGCATGACTGGGACAGACTGAAAAAGACGACAGACTTCGCCCTCAAGACCGGATTGGAGACTTCGCCCTCAAGACCGGATTGGAGACTTAAGCATGACCTGGGATCAGAGGTGCTGAAAAAGACGACAGACTTCGCCCTCACCACCGGATTGGAGACTTAAGCATGACCTGGGATCAGAGGTGCTGAAAAAGACGACAGACTTCGCCCTCAAGACCGGATTGGAGACTTCAGCATGACCTGGGATCAGAGGTGCTGAAAAAGACGACAGACTTCGCCCTCAAGACCGGATTGGAGACTTAAGCATGACCTGGGATCAGAGGTGCTGAAAAAGACGACAGACTTCGCCCTCAAGACCCTTCAGCAGACCGGATTGGAGACTTTAAGCGGATTGGAGACTTCAGCATGACCTGGGATCAGAGGTGCTGAAAAAGACGACAGACTTCGCCCTCAAGACCGGATTGGAGACTTCAGCATGACCTGGGATCAGAGGTGCTGAAAAAGACGACAGACTTCGCCCTCAAGACCGGATTGGAGACTTAAGCATGACCTGGGATCAGAGGTGCTGAAAAAGACGACAGACTTCGCCCTCAAGACCGGATTGGAGACTTAAGCATGACCTGGGATCAGAGGTGCTGAAAAAGACGACAGACTTCGCCCTCAAGACCGGATTGGAGACTTAAGCATGACCTGGGATCAGAGGTGCTGAAAAAGACGACAGACTTCGCCCTCAAGACCGGATTGGAGACTTAAGCATGACCTGGGATCAGAGGTGCTGAAAAAGACGACAGACTTCGCCCTCAAGACCGGATTGGAGACTTCAGCATGACCTGGGATCAGAGGTGCTGAAAAAGACGACAGACTTCGCCCTCAAGACCGGATTGGAGACTTCAGCATGACCTGGGATCAGAGGTGCTGAAAAAGACGACAGACTTCACCCTCAAGACCGGATTGGAGACTTAAGCATGACCTGGGATCAGAGGTGCTGAAAAAGACGACAGACTTCGCCCTCAAGACCGGATTGGAGACTTCAGCATGACCTGGGATCAGAGGTGCTGAAAAAGACGACAGACTTCGCCCTCAAGACCGGATTGGAGACTTCAGCATGACCTGGGATCAGAGGTGCTGAAAAAGACGACAGACTTCACCCTCAAGACCGGATTGGAGACTTCAGCATGACCTGGGATCAGAGGTGCTGAAAAAGACGACAGACTTCGCCCTCAAGACCGGATTGGAGACTTAAGCATGACCTGGGATCAGAGGTGCTGAAAAAGACGACAGACTTCGCCCTCAAGACCGGATTGGAGACTTAAGCATGACCTGGGATCAGAGGTGCTGAAAAAGACGACAGACTTCACCCTCAAGACCGGATTGGAGACTTCAGCATGACCTGGGATCAGAGGTGCTGAAAAAGACGACAGACTTCGCCCTCAAGACCGGATTGGAGACTTAAGCATGACCTGGGATCAGAGGTGCTGAAAAAGACGACAGACTTCGCCCTCAAGACCGGATTGGAGACTTAAGCATGACCTGGGATCAGAGGTGCTGAAAAAGACGACAGACTTCACCGGATTGGAGACTCAGCATGACCGGATTGCTGAAAAAGGACAGACTTCGCCCTCACCACCGCATTGACTTAAGCTGGGATCAGAGGTGCTGAAAAAGACGACAGACTTCGCCCTCAAGACCGGATTGGAGACTTCAGCATGACCTGGGATCAGAGGTGCTGAAAAAGACGACAGACTTCGCCCTCAAGACCGGATTGGAGACTTAAGCATGACCTGGGATCAGAGGTGCTGAAAAAGACGACAGACTTCGCCCTCAAGACCGGATTGGAGACTTCAGCATGACCTGGGATCAGAGGTGCTGAAAAAGACGACAGACTTCGCCCTCAAGACCGGATTGGAGACTTCAGCATGACCTGGGATCAGAGGTGCTGATCAGAGGTGCTGAAAAAGACGACAGACTTCGCCCTCAAGACCGGATTGGAGACTTAAGCATGACCTGGGATCAGAGGTGCTGAAAAAGACGACAGACTTCGCCCTCAAGACCGGATTGGAGACTTCAGCATGACCTGGGATCAGAGGTGCTGAAAAAGACGACAGACTTCGCCCTCAAGACCGGATTGGAGACTTAAGCATGACCTGGGATCAGAGGTGCTGAAAAAGACGACAGTCTTCGCCCTCAAGACCGGATTGGAGACTTCAGCATGACCTGGGATCAGAGGTGCTGAAAAAGACGACAGACTTCGCCCTCAAGACCGGATTGGAGACTTCAGCATGACCTGGGATCAGAGGTGCTGAAAAAGACGACAGACTTCGCCCTCAAGACCGGATTGGAGACTTCAGCATGACCTGGGATCAGAGGTGCTGAAAAAGACGACAGACTTCGCCCTCAAGACCGGATTGGAGACTTCAGCATGACCTGGGATCAGAGGTGCTGAAAAAGACGACAGACTTCGCCCTCACCACCGGATTGGAGACTTCAGCATGACCTGGGATCAGAGGTGCTGAAAAAGACGACAGACTTCGCCCTCACCACCGGATTGGAGACTTCAGCATGACCTGGGATCAGAGGTGCTGAAAAAGACGACAGACTTCGCCCTCACCACCGGATTGGAGACTTAAGCATGACCTGGGATCAGAGGTGCTGAAAAAGACGACAGACTTCGCCCTCAAGACCGGATTGGAGACTTAAGCATGACCTGGGATCAGAGGTGCTGAAAAAGACGACAGACTTCGCCCTCACCACCGGATTGGAGACTTCAGCATGACCTGGGATCAGAGGTGCTGAAAAAGACGACAGACTTCGCCCTCAAGACCGGATTGGAGACTTAAGCATGACCTGGGATCAGAGGTGCTGAAAAAGACGACAGACTTCGCCCTCAAGACCGGATTGGAGACTTAAGCATGACCTGGGATCAGAGGTGCTGAAAAAGACGACAGACTTCGCCCTCAAGACCGGATTGGAGACTTAAGCATGACCTGGGATCAGAGGTGCTGAAAAAGACGACAGACTTCGCCCTCACCACCGGATTGGAGACTTAAGCATGACCTGGGATCAGAGGTGCTGAAAAAGACGACAGACTTCGCCCTCACCACCGGATTGGAGACTTCAGCATGACCTGGGATCAGAGGTGCTGAAAAAGACGACAGACTTCGCCCTCAAGACCGGATTGGAGACTTAAGCATGACCTGGGATCAGAGGTGCTGAAAAAGACGACAGACTTCGCCCTCAAGACCGGATTGGAGACTTAAGCATGACCTGGGATCAGAGGTGCTGAAAAAGACGACAGACTTCGCCCTCAAGACCGGATTGGAGACTTCAGCATGACCTGGGATCAGAGGTGCTGAAAAAGACGACAGACTTCGCCCTCACCACCGGATTGGAGACTTCAGCATGACCTGGGATCAGAGGTGCTGAAAAAGACGACAGACTTCGCCCTCACCACCGGATTGGAGACTTAAGCATGACCTGGGATCAGAGGTGCTGAAAAAGACGACAGACTTCGCCCTCAAGACCGGATTGGAGACTTAAGCATGACCTGGGATCAGAGGTGCTGAAAAAGACGACAGACTTCGCCCTCAAGACCGGATTGGAGACTTCAGCATGACCTGGGATCAGAGGTGCTGAAAAAGACGACAGACTTCGCCCTCAAGACCGGATTGGAGACTTAAGCATGACCTGGGATCAGAGGTGCTGAAAAAGACGACAGACTTCGCCCTCACCACCGGATTGGAGACTTAAGCATGACCTGGGATCAGAGGTGCTGAAAAAGACGACAGACTTCGCCCTCAAGACCGGATTGGAGACTTAAGCATGACCTGGGATCAGAGGTGCTGAAAAAGACGACAGACTTCGCCCTCAAGACCGGATTGGAGACTTAAGCATGACCTGGGATCAGAGGTGCTGAAAAAGACGACAGACTTCGCCCTCACCACCGGATTGGAGACTTCAGCATGACCTGGGATCAGAGGTGCTGAAAAAGACGACAGACTTCGCCCTCACCACCGGATTGGAGACTTAAGCATGACCTGGGATCAGAGGTGCTGAAAAAGACGACAGACTTCGCCCTCAAGACCGGATTGGAGACTTAAGCATGACCTGGGATCAGAGGTGCTGAAAAAGACGACAGACTTCGCCCTCACCACCGGATTGGAGACTTCAGCATGACCTGGGATCAGAGGTGCTGAAAAAGACGACAGACTTCGCCCTCAAGACCGGATTGGAGACTTCAGCATGACCTGGGATCAGAGGTGCTGAAAAAGACGACAGACTTCGCCCTCACCACCGGATTGGAGACTTCAGCATGACCTGGGATCAGAGGTGCTGAAAAAGACGACAGACTTCGCCCTCAAGACCGGATTGGAGACTTAAGCATGACCTGGGATCAGAGGTGCTGAAAAAGACGACAGACTTCGCCCTCAAGACCGGATTGGAGACTTAAGCATGACCTGGGATCAGAGGTGCTGAAAAAGACGACAGACTTCGCCCTCACCACCGGATTGGAGACTTAAGCATGACCTGGGATCAGAGGTGCTGAAAAAGACGACAGACTTCGCCCTCAAGACCGGATTGGAGACTTCAGCATGACCTGGGATCAGAGGTGCTGAAAAAGACGACAGACTTCGCCCTCACCACCGGATTGGAGACTTCAGCATGACCTGGGATCAGAGGTGCTGAAAAAGACGACATCCTTCACCCTCAAGACCGGATTGGAGACTTAAGCATGACCTGGGATCAGAGGTGCTGAAAAAGACGACAGACTTCGCCCTCAAGACCGGATTGGAGACTTCAGCATGACCTGGGATCAGAGGTGCTGAAAAAGACGACAGACTTCGCCCTCACCACCGGATTGGAGACTTCAGCATGACCTGGGATCAGAGGTGCTGAAAAAGACGACAGACTTCGCCCTCAAGACCGGATTGGAGACTTAAGCATGACCTGGGATCAGAGGTGCTGAAAAAGACGACAGACTTCGCCCTCAAGACCGGATTGGAGACTTAAGCATGACCTGGGATCAGAGGTGCTGAAAAAGACGACAGACTTCGCCCTCAAGACCGGATTGGAGACTTAAGCATGACCTGGGATCAGAGGTGCTGAAAAAGACGACAGACTTCGCCCTCAAGACCGGATTGGAGACTTCAGCATGACCTGGGATCAGAGGTGCTGAAAAAGACGACAGACTTCGCCCTCACCATCGGATTGGAGACTTCAGCATGACCTGGGATCAGAGGTGCTGAAAAAGATGACATCCTTCACCCTCAAGACCGGATTGGAGACTTATGCATGACCTGGGATCAGAGGTGCTGAAAAAGACGACAGACTTCGCCCTCAAGACCGGATTGGAGACTTAAGCATGACCTGGGATCAGAGGTGCTGAAAAAGACGACAGACTTCGCCCTCAAGACCGGATTGGAGACTTCAGCATGACCTGGGATCAGAGGTGCTGAAAAAGACGACAGACTTCGCCCTCAAGACCGGATTGGAGACTTCAGCATGACCTGGGATCAGAGGTGCTGAAAAAGACGACAGACTTCGCCCTCAAGACCGGATTGGAGACTTAAGCATGACCTGGGATCAGAGGTGCTGAAAAAGACGACAGACTTCGCCCTCAAGACCGGATTGGAGACTTAAGCATGACCTGGGATCAGAGGTGCTGAAAAAGACGACAGACTTCGCCCTCACCACCGGATTGGAGACTTAAGCATGACCTGGGATCAGAGGTGCTGAAAAAGACGACAGACTTCGCCCTCAAGACCGGATTGGAGACTTCAGCATGACCTGGGATCAGAGGTGCTGAAAAAGACGACAGACTTCGCCCTCACCACCGGATTGGAGACTTAAGCATGACCTGGGATCAGAGGTGCTGAAAAAGACGACAGACTTCGCCCTCAAGACCGGATTGGAGACTTCAGCATGACCTGGGATCAGAGGTGCTGAAAAAGACGACAGACTTCGCCCTCAACCACCGGATTGGAGACTTCAGCATGACCTGGGATCAGAGGTGCTGAAAAAGATGACATCCTTCACCCTCAAGACCGGATTGGAGACTTAAGCATGACCTGGGATCAGAGGTGCTGAAAAAGACGACAGACTTCGCCCTCAAGACCGGATTGGAGACTTCAGCATGACCTGGGATCAGAGGTGCTGAAAAAGACGACAGACTTCGCCCTCACCACCGGATTGGAGACTTCAGCATGACCTGGGATCAGAGGTGCTGAAAAAGACGACAGACTTCGCCCTCAAGACCGGATTGGAGACTTAAGCATGACCTGGGATCAGAGGTGCTGAAAAAGACGACAGACTTCGCCCTCAAGACCGGATTGGAGACTTAAGCATGACCTGGGATCAGAGGTGCTGAAAAAGACGACAGACTTCGCCCTCACCACCGGATTGGAGACTTAAGCATGACCTGGGATCAGAGGTGCTGAAAAAGACGACAGACTTCGCCCTCAAGACCGGATTGGAGACTTCAGCATGACCTGGGATCAGAGGTGCTGAAAAAGATGACATCCTTCACCCTCAAGACCGGATTGGAGACTTAAGCATGACCTGGGATCAGAGGTGCTGAAAAAGACGACAGACTTCGCCCTCAAGACCGGATTGGAGACTTCAGCATGACCTGGGATCAGAGGTGCTGAAAAAGACGACAGACTTCGCCCTCAAGACCGGATTGGAGACTTCAGCATGACCTGGGATCAGAGGTGCTGAAAAAGACGACAGACTTCGCCCTCAAGACCGGATTGGAGACTTAAGCATGACCTGGGATCAGAGGTGCTGAAAAAGACGACAGACTTCGCCCTCAAGACCGGATTGGAGACTTAAGCATGACCTGGGATCAGAGGTGCTAAAAAAGACGACAGACTTCGCCCTCACCACCGGATTGGAGACTTAAGCATGACCTGGGATCAGAGGTGCTGAAAAAGACGACAGACTTCGCCCTCAAGACTTCGCCCTCAAGACCGGATTGGAGACTTCAGCATGACCTGGGATCAGAGGTGCTGAAAAAGACGACAGACTTCGCCCTCACCACCGGATTGGAGACTTCAGCATGACCTGGGATCAGAGGTGCTGAAAAAGATGACATCCTTCACCCTCAAGACCGGATTGGAGACTTATGCATGACCTGGGATCAGAGGTGCTGAAAAAGACGACAGACTTCGCCCTCAAGACCGGATTGGAGACTTCAGCATGACCTGGGATCAGAGGTGCTGAAAAAGACGACAGACTTCGCCCTCAAGACCGGATTGGAGACTTCAGCATGACCTGGGATCAGAGGTGCTGAAAAAGACGACAGACTTCGCCCTCAAGACCGGATTGGAGACTTAAGCATGACCTGGGATCAGAGGTGCTGAAAAAGACGACAGACTTCGCCCTCACCACCGGATTGGAGACTTAAGCATGACCTGGGATCAGAGGTGCTGAAAAAGACGACAGACTTCGCCCTCAAGACCGGATTGGAGACTTCAGCATGACCTGGGATCAGAGGTGCTGAAAAAGACGACAGACTTCGCCCTCACCATCGGATTGGAGACTTCAGCATGACCTGGGATCAGAGGTGCTGAAAAAGATGACATCCTTCACCCTCAAGACCGGATTGGAGACTTAAGCATGACCTGGGATCAGAGGTGCTGAAAAAGACGACAGACTTCGCCCTCAAGACCGGATTGGAGACTTCAGCATGACCTGGGATCAGAGGTGCTGAAAAAGACGACAGACTTCGCCCTCAAGACCGGATTGGAGACTTCAGCATGACCTGGGATCAGAGGTGCTGAAAAAGACGACAGACTTCGCCCTCAAGACCGGATTGGAGACTTCAGCATGACCTGGGATCAGAGGTGCTGAAAAAGACGACAGACTTCGCCCTCAAGACCGGATTGGAGACTTAAGCATGACCTGGGATCAGAGGTGCTGAAAAAGACGACAGACTTCGCCCTCAAGACCGGATTGGAGACTTAAGCATGACCTGGGATCAGAGGTGCTGAAAAAGACGACAGACTTCGCCCTCACCACCGGATTGGAGACTTAAGCATGACCTGGGATCAGAGGTGCTGAAAAAGACGACAGACTTCGCCCTCAAGACCGGATTGGAGACTTCAGCATGACCTGGGATCAGAGGTGCTGAAAAAGACGACAGACTTCGCCCTCAAGACCGGATTGGAGACTTCAGCATGACCTGGGATCAGAGGTGCTGAAAAAGACGACAGACTTCGCCCTCAAGACCGGATTGGAGACTTAAGCATGACCTGGGATCAGAGGTGCTGAAAAAGACGACAGACTTCGCCCTCAAGACCGGATTGGAGACTTAAGCATGACCTGGGATCAGAGGTGCTGAAAAAGACGACAGACTTCGCCCTCACCACCGGATTGGAGACTTAAGCATGACCTGGGATCAGAGGTGCTGAAAAAGACGACAGACTTCGCCCTCAAGACCGGATTGGAGACTTCAGCATGACCTGGGATCGCAGAGGTGCTGAAAAAGACGACAGACTTCGCCCTCACCACCGGATTGGAGACTTAAGCATGACCTGGGATCAGAGGTGCTGAAAAAGACGACAGACTTCGCCCTCACCACCGGATTGGAGACTTCAGCATGACCTGGGATCAGAGGTGCTGAAAAAGACGACAGACTTCGCCCTCAAGACCGGATTGGAGACTTAAGCATGACCTGGGATCAGAGGTGCTGAAAAAGACGACAGACTTCGCCCTCACCACCGGATTGGAGACTTAAGCATGACCTGGGATCAGAGGTGCTGAAAAAGACGACAGACTTCGCCCTCACCACCGGATTGGAGACTTAAGCATGACCTGGGATCAGAGGTGCTGAAAAAGACGACAGACTTCGCCCTCAAGACCGGATTGGAGACTTCAGCATGACCTGGGATCAGAGGTGCTGAAAAAGACGACAGACTTCGCCCTCAAGACCGGATTGGAGACTTAAGCATGACCTGGGATCAGAGGTGCTGAAAAAGACGACAGACTTCGCCCTCAAGACCGGATTGGAGACTTCAGCATGACCTGGGATCAGAGGTGCTGAAAAAGACGACAGACTTCGCCCTCAAGACCGGATTGGAGACTTCAGCATGACCTGGGATCGCAGAAGAAGAGAAGAAGAAAGAGAATCTCCCTGAAAACGCTTCTTCTTCTTCTTCTTCTTCTTCTTCTTGAAGCCATCCTCAGTCATGTCAATTGTAAAGAGACGGGATTATTAATTCGTTGACGGAAAGAGTCACTAACCAGCCTCAGTCGTGCTTCTTTTTGTCAAATAATTATTGTTCTTAAGGGGACTAGAAAGTGTGGATATGCTCTCAATCCGTGCGGAGGAAGTTGTTGATTCATGGAAGAAGGGTTGCTTGAGGGTTTTTTTCTGTCTGAATTATCTTGTCTTATAAGAAGAAACGCGGATAACAAATAATTTTGCCTACACCTACGTAGCGAAGCACGGGTTTCCAAGGCTGGTGTAGGCCTGCTCTTGTGCTGGTAGGGCTGGTGGTGGCCAGTGCGTCTCTGGGTCCAATCTGCACCCTCGGGTGTTTCTTTGCACTTCAGGCGTGACCATGGTCCATAAAGTGTGACAGAGGTCGCTTATAGCAAGGAAGAAGGAATAGTGAATAACAACCACAACATTGAGACTAAACTGTAAACACAAACATATCCACTTTCTCAGCCACCAATAATATAGAATAACAACCACAACATTGCAACTGGACTAAACACAAATAGTGCAACCATATCCACTTTCTCAGCCACCAATAATATAGAATAACAACCACAACATTGCAACTGGACTAAACACAAATAGTGCAACCATATCCACTTTCTCAGCCACCAATAATATAGAATAACAACCACAACATTGCAACTGGACTAAACACAAATAGTGCAACCATATCCACTTTCTCAGCCACCAATACTATAGAATAACAACCACAACATTGCAACTGGACTAAACACAAATAGTGCAACCATATCCACTTTCTCAGCCACCAATAATATAGAATAACAACCACAACATTGCAACTGGACTAAACACAAATAGTGCAACCATATCCACTTTCTCAGCCACGCAATAACTTTTTTCCCTATGAGGCATAATCCAAGAGGCTGTGAGTTTAAACTCAAGTGAACTTTTCTTTTCTTTTCCTTTTTCCTTATTCATTTTAAGTTCAGCTTAGTGACCTTCACAGCCTGTTACTCTCCACTCCACTGGGCAGTGTGGCGGACTGTGATTCTCTGATAAACAGTTCAGCTTAGTGACCTTCACAGCCTGTTTCTCTCCACTACACTGGGCAGTGTGGCGGACTGTTATACTCTGATAAACAGTTCAGCTTAGTGACCTTCACAGACTGTTTCTCTCCACTACACTGGGCAGTGTGGCGGACTGTGATTCTCTGATAAACAGTTCAGCTTAGTGACCTTCACAGCCTGTTTCTCTCCACTACACTGGGCAGTGTGGCGGACTGTGATTCTCTGATAAACAGTTCAGCTTAGTGACCTTCACAGCCTGTTTCTCTCCACTACACTGGGCAGTGTGGCGGACTGTGATTCTCTGATAAACAGGGCTGTGTTGGATAAATAGGACAGATTATACTTCCTTAAATATAAGGCCCAATGTGCAGTTTTGCTTTATTGTAAATAGACTATAAAATATGTATAGCTAGGTATGAAATGATTTAAACTAACTAACTCTCTCTCTCTCTCTCTCTCTCTCTCATTGCTCCTCAAATTGTCTACAAACCGTGTCGTCAAGGTCTATTTATAACTGTAACTACAAACCTGCTAAACAGGCTACAAAACCTGAACCAATGACGAATGTTTTAAACACTCTGCACCTGAATGCTTATCTCCCTTATCTCCTAAATCAAAGTGTAAGGGAATGTCTTCCTGTGGTGTCCTGATGCTCAACCCTATTCAATTTAATTTATTTTCCAAAAAACAAGAAAAGAAAAAAATCTTGACAGGTATATAATGGATTAATGGTGCGGGGGATTATATGATCACAACATTTAAGAAAAGATAATTGATGACACGTAGCATTCAATAAATCGCCTCCCGGAAATACAACTACCGTAAGTCTAAAAATACTACTTTACAGGAGACGAAAAAAACTAATTATTTCATACATTTTTACATGAAAATCGTCAGTGTTTTTGCCAGAGCATCGTAATGCATCAATACACCCAATGGTCATAACAATTTTCAAAAAATCTAGCGTTTTATGTGTAATATAGAAAAACGTCCTATTTTTGTTGTTGTTGAAAAGTTGGAAATGAAACTGCCGTAACTCAACTTACGATCATTGCTGTCCGAAATATCTGCAAAGTGAAACTAACGTAAGTCGACTTACGACACTTGTATCCCGATTTTCACCAAAACATAAAAAATAAGAAACACGAAATTGCTACTTACGTCACTTGTAAATTAGTTGTTAATAGTACCCTTGACATTGAAGCTATGGCATCAGTTGACATAGTTACCGAGGCTGCATGAAAATGTTGTAGTGATATGAATAGTTGTGTGTAGGTTGTCTAAAGCCATGACAAGCTCTTGGAGTAGTATCTTTAATTTGTAAAATCCCTCGAAGACGGAGTGTAGCTACCCATGTGGCAGGGTCATTGAAAACAGTCACACATGTAATGTACAATCCCTCGAAGACAGAGTGTAGCTACCCATGTGGCAGGGTCATTGAAAACAGTCACACATGTAATGTACAATCCCTCGAAGACAGAGTGTAGCTACCCATGTGGCAGGGTCATTGAAAACAGTCACACACGTAATGTACAATCCCTATGAATGATCCCTGGAGGCTTTAAGTCAGGGAATGCACAAACAACAGCAGCTTCCTTGATTGGTGTCAATGTTCTTCAGTAACTTTTCGTCATTAGTCCGTCACCAAAGGTGATCGGACTATTGCGATGGGCTGGTTTGTCTGTTTTTGTGTTTTTGTTTGTTTGTTTTTCTGTCTGTCCCAAGGATATCTCCCGAACCGCTTGACCGAATCGCGTCAAATTTGGTGTGAAGGTGTGCCACCTTAATAGAAAACCATTTTGCCGCCGTGACCTTGAAAACCGAAAATCTATTTTTAGCCATATCTCGGGCACCGATCAACATAGGATGTTGAAACTTGGTATGAAGGTGGTTTGGCTTATGCCCGTTCTGATGATGGCATACCGATCAAGGTCAAGGTCAAGGTCAAAAAGATCGCTGGAGCCTGAAAATCGGAGGGTCATTTTTTCTCCTTCTGTCTGTCCCAAGGATATCTTTCGAACGGGTTGACCGAATCACGTCATATTTTGTGTGCTGGTGTGTCACCATGAGAGGAAGGCATCCGCGCAAAATGTTTTGCCGTCGTCACCTTGACCTTGGCGTACGACCTTGAAAACCGAAAATATTTCAGGGGCCATAACTCCCACACCGTTAGTGTTAGAGTCTTCTAATTTAGCATGTAGGTACTTTGGCTTATGCCCGTTCTGATAGGGAGATAGGTAAGCCTTGAAAGTGGTAGGGTCTACAAATTGGGTTTTACGCCATATTTTACACATTTGTACTTGACAGAAGCTCTTCAGATTGTGTGTGGTACTGTATACCCTAGAGAAGAACACATCCGAGCATAAATGATCACCATGCTGATCTTGACCTTGAAGTGTGACCTTGAAAACTGAAATTTCCTTCTTTGCGCTATATGTTTCTTCTTCAAGCTGTATCTCATGAACTAGAAGGCAAAATCCCTTCCAATTTTGTGTCAGGGTGTGACTGCTACGGGGTGTCGCAAGTGCGTGGCATTGTTGGTGACGTACATGTCTGCCGCTCGGCGACGCCCTTGTTACTTTTGTGTGTGTGTGTGTGTGTGTGTGTGTGTGTGTGTGTGTGTGTGTGTGTGTGTGTGTGTGTGTGTGTGTGAGTGAGTGCGTGCGTGCGCACACATGCGTGTTTGTGTATGTGTGTGTATGTAAAGCAGAGAGAGAGAGAGAGAGAGAGAGAGAGAGAGAGAGAGAGAGAGAGAGAGAGAGAGAGAGAGAGAGAGAGAGAGAGAGAGAGAGAGAGAGAGAGAGAGAGAGAGAGAGAGAGAGAGAGAGAGAGAGAGAGTGAATGAAAATGAACGCTTGCTCAAAAAATAACTATTACAGAAAGAACAGCCTCAATACAGTTGAATGCAAAATCAAAGTTAGGCTTTTTTGACATGGACTCTGAAGAACGAACAAAAGTAACAACAACTCTGGACAACAAAAAGATCAAAGAATCTTAAATCCTACTGCCTTTCATGTTCACGAGTGTAAAATAAAATATGAATTGCTTAGGAAAAAAAGAAGAAGAACAAAAGAAGAAAAAAACTGAATTTAAGATTCAGAACTTAAACAGTTATAACATTGATCAAAATTAAGGCACTCTGTGACACTTATGTCATAGAACCTCTGTCAGGTTTGCATCGTCCTTTCTCTCTTTGTAGGCCTTGAAGGTATACTTATCAATCACCCCTGAAACAAACTTAGTTGATCCCAACTAATACATGCACTGACACTTTTGTCAAATAACCTATTGTATGTTTGCATCGTCCTTTCTCTCTGTAGGCCTTGAAGATATACTTATCAATCACCCCTGAAACAAACTTAGTTGATCCCAACTAATACATTCACTGACACTCACGCACGCACTCTCTCTCTCTCTCTCTCTCTCTCTCTCTCTCTCTCTCTCTCTCTCTCTCTCTCTCTCTCTCTCTCTCTCTCTCTCTCTCTCTCACCCCATATCACACTCGCTCACCTCTCTCCCAACACAATCTCCCTGTGCAGATAGAAGGGGCGGTAGAAGGCAGCCACCAGGCAGCAGTTCTCTCTCTCTCTCTCTCTCTCTCTCTCTCTCTCTCTCTCTCTCTCTCTCTCTCTCTCTCTCTCTCTCTCTCTCTCTCTCTCTCTCTCTCTCTCTCTCTCTCTCTCTCTCCTCTCTCTCCCTCTCTCTCTGTGACCTCTCTCCCAACACAACAATCTCCCTGTGCAGATAGAAGGGGCGGTAGAAGGCAGCCACCAGGCAGCAGTTCACCTCTCTCTCTCTCTCTCTCTCTCTCTCTCTCTCTCTCTCTCTCTCTCTCTCTCTCTCTCTCTCTCTCTCTCTCTCTCTCTCTCTGACTCTCTCTCCCAACACAATCTCCCTGTGCAGATAGAAGGGGCGGTAGAAGGCAGCCACCAGGCAGCAGTTCACTCTCTCTCTCTCTCTCTCTCTCTCTCTCTCTCTCTCTCTCTCTCTCTCTCTCTCTCTCTCTCTCTCTCTCTCTCTCTCTCTCTCTCTTCTCTCTCTCTCTCCCTCCCTGTCTCTCTCTCTCTCCCTCTCTCACTCAATTGTGAAATATTCAATGGGTTTAGTTACGACAACCATTTTTTGCTTATAACAGCTTTATTTTTCACAGAACCACTTTTAGGCTCTGCCAGGTTGTGCCCCTTGGTCTACTGATATAGCATGCCACAAATGGCAAAAATCGAGTTACGGTAGTTGTATTTCCGGGTGGCGAAATGATAGATAAACCTTTCATAGTAACCCTACTTCACTACCTAGACATTTCAATGGAAAGTTCTGTAAAGAAAGAACTGACAGAGAAATCCGCAATGTAGCAGCGAAGGGGTTAAATCCATTCATATGCTGACAGTGGAGCAGCAAAGGGGTTAACTCCATTCATATGTTGACAATGGATCAGCAAAGGGGTTAAATCCATTCATATGTTGACACTGGAGCAGCGAAGGGGTTAAATCCATTATATGTTGACAATGGAGCAGCGAAGGGGTTAAATCCATTATATGTTGACAGTGGAGCAGCGAAGGGGTTAAATCCATTATATGTTGACACTGGAGCAGCGAAGGGGTTAAATCCATTATATGTTGACAATGGAGCAGCGAAGGGGTTAAATCCATTATATGTTGACAGTGGAGCAGCGAAGGGGTTAAATCCATTATATGTTGACACTGGAGCAGCGAAGGGGTTAAATCCATTATATGTTGACAATGGAGCAGCGAAGGGGTTAAATCCATTATATGTTGACACTGGAGCAGCGAAGGGGTTAAATCCATTATATGTTGACAATGGAGCAGCGAAGGGTTAAATCCATTATATGTTGACAATGGAGCAGCGAAGGGGTTAAATCCATTATATGTTGACACTGGAGCAGCGAAGGGGTTAAATCCATTATATGTTGACAATGGAGCAGCGAAGGGTTAAATCCATTATATGTTGACAATGGAGCAGCGAAGGGTTAAATCCATTATATGTTGACAATGGAGCAGCGAAGGGTTAAATCCATTATATGTTGACAATGGAGCAGCGAAGGGTTAAATCCATTATATGTTGACAATGGAGCAGCGAAGGGTTAAATCCATTATATGTTGACACTGGAGCAGCGAAGGGTTAAATCCATTATATGTTGACAATGGAGCAGCGAAGGGTTAAATCCATTATATGTTGACAATGGAGCAGCGAAGGGTTAAATCCATTATATGTTGACAATGGAGCAGCGAAGGGGTTAAATCCATTATATGTTGACAGGAAGAGAGAGGACAACACCCAACTAAGCCATGAACGTTACCTCATTAGCAAAGAAGGATCAAGATAACTGGGGGGAAATAACCGCATACATCTATGAAAACGAGATGCAGCTGACAGACTGAAAGCTAGAAGCCGCCTCACACAATCCAACCCAGTCGGGTGAAAATGGTTGTGACCTTTCCGCTGTTTTCCTTTCTTTCGACAGAGTGAGTAGAAATCACAAATGGAAATTTGGGTCGGATAAAAATCTTCCAACCGGCGACAATTCCATTTTTTTCCAACTCACCCAAGACGGTTGTGGGAATACAGCGAATGCTTGCTGACAGTGAAGACGGTACATGGCCACAAGTAGTTGAATAGAGTTCACGACTGAATTTTCTATTTTCTTCAACGTAAAAAGGTTGGATAGTGTGGGGCGGCTTTGATAACTATATCAAATTCAGTGCTTACCATAATTCATCGCGAACTAGAATGAAGATGGCACCAACACTACACTACTGAAATCAGAGAAAGAGACAGCTTCCACAGGGCACGGATAGTGTGTCCAAGCTCGCTTCACTCTCTCAGAGCGAGTGTACGTACTCCATATACCAAGGCTAGTGCCATTGCTGAAGGAGCTACCACTCTAGGAATCAGCCAGTCAAATGCCACTTGAGTATGACATTATATTTGCTCACTTTCCTTTGACAAATATCCAGGGAGGTCAATGGAGAGAAGTGGAGGTGAGAATCGACCCTAACTTTCCACGTGAACCTAAGTAGCACTGAGAGGAACTTTTTTTTTTTATGGCGCAAGAGAGATGTCTAGAGGCTTCCGCGGAGAAACGAGGATCTTGGAATAGTTAGATGGGGTGCTGACTCATTCAAGTCGTTCCGGTCATACATGTCCGGAATGAATACATAGCTGTCAATTTGATGCATTTGCTTCAAGGGAAGTAAATATGTGCACACCATACACTGGTCACTTCTAAACTCGCTTAGACCACAGTTTTGCCTCTGACTGTGCTTTTGTAGTGGTTTGTTGTGGGGAAACCAATCGGTGTAGAGTTTTTTCTATATAGTCTCTGTATAATAAAAAAAAAAGTCTGATCTACTACCACTTCCCAATGTCCTGAAGTAAAAACCCGTCATCTTCTTTTATTTCTCCTTTTGTTTGTGTGTTTTGTTTGTGTGCATGGCTGGAGTGTGTGTGAGTTGTTTGAATAATTCAAAATCGTTGCGATGCGAATGAGTTAAACAACGGTGACCCATTTGCCTAAATAGTATAGGAAGTGGAGGCAATTTGAGCACGTTGACTTGAAACTTCGTTCTGAAAGATGTAGCTCAGAATTGCAAGAATTATTCTCAGGAAGTCAGAACAGTGAAACCCTCCACGTATCGAAGATAGTATCCCCGTGATCCGCAAAAGGAATAGCAAAATCACAGTTTTTCTCTTTTCTCTTTTCGCAAAAAACACGGCTCGAGTTGCCTTTTACGAGGGGTGCTCAATGTTTCATGCGCCCAGACAACGCGTAACGAAAGTATCTAAACCTTATAATCAAAATGATTTATGTCTGTTTATGATTCTCCGCCAGACTATAAACCGCTTTTCGTCAATCTTGGTATGACAGGCGAAAGTCCCGAAAACAACAGCTGAGAGTCAGACGTCATCAAGTCAGTCCAAGGAAGTCTACAGTAGGGGAGGAAGCAGTAAGGTAGATAAAACCCCTTTTGTGTTAAGAAGCAACTAGTGGAAAGTGGACAGAAATGCCGTGGTTAGTTAGGCCCAGCATGTCCGTCTTCGGCTGGAGAGAATCTGTGTAACAGTTTCTAGAACATGAACCTGTAAGAAAGTCAGTAGATGATAATATGCAAAGGGAAAAGGTAGAGTCTATGAAAGCTACAGATTTGAAGAAGTTATAAGCACAGAACTTCCAGAAGGTGGGGGAACTATTTATACAAGACCCCCCTCCCTCCCTGCCGTATCTCCGCGGGGAGGGGGGGGGGGGGGTCCATGGAAGCTAAAACAGTTTTAAAATACTCTTCAATGTGTGTACTTCTTGCTAAAGGATCAATCTCAACTTCTGCTCGTGGTACCGAAGTGCTCCAGCAAGGCGCACTTCCCCTAACAGTCAAAGATTGAACCACGTTTCTCTCTCTCTTTCTCTCTCTTTGTTTCTCTTTCTCTCTTTGTTTCTCTTTCTCTCTCTGTTTCTTTTTCTCTCTCTTTGTTTCTCTTTCTCTCTTTGTTTCTCTTTCTCTCTGTTTTCTTTCTTTCTCTCTCTTTCTCTCTCTGTTTCTCTCTCTCTCTCTTTCTCTCTCTTTCTCTCTTTTCTCTTTCTCTCTTTGTTTCTCTTTCTCTCTCTGTTTCTCTTTCTCTCTCTTTGTTTCTCTTTCTCTCTTTGTTTCTCTTTCTCTCTTTGTTTCTCTTTCTCTCTCTCTCTCTCTTTGTCTCTCTTCTTTCTCTCTGTTCTCTCTTTCTTTTCTTTCTCTCTTTTCTCTCTTTCTCTCTTTGTTTCTCTTTCTCTCTCTGTTTCTCTCTCTCTCTCTCTCTGTTTCTCTTTCTCTCTTTGTTTCTCTTTCTTTCTCTCTTTGTTTCTCTTTCTCTCTCTTCTCTTTCTGTTTTTCTCTTTCTCTCTCTTTGTCTCTCTTTGTCTCTTCTTTCTCTCTCTCTCTCTTTGTTTCTCTTTCTCTCTTTGTTTCTCTTTCTCTCTTTGTTTCTCTTTCTCTCTCTCTCTTTCTCTCTCTTTGTTTCTCTTTCTCTCTTTGTTTCTCTTTTCTCTTTTTCTCTCTTTGTTTCTCTTTCTCTCTTTGTTTCTCTTTCTCTCTCTGTTTCTCTTTCTCTCTCTGTTTCTCTTTCTCTCTTTGTTTCTCTTTCTCTCTCTCTCTCTTGTTTCTCTTCTCTCTTTCTCTCTTTGTTTCTCTTTCTCTCTTTCTCTCTTTCTTTCTCTTTCTTTCTCTTTCTCTCTTTCTCTCTCTTTGTTTCTCTTTCTCTCTCTTTGTTTCTCTTTCTCTCTCTTTGTTTCTCTTTCTCTCTTTGTTTCTCTTTCTCTCTTTGTTTTCTTTCTCTCTCTTTGTTCTCTTTCTCTCTCTTTGTTTCTCTTTCTCTCTTTGTTTCTCTTTCTCTCTCTTTGTTTCTCTTTCTCTCTCTCTCTCTTCTCTCTTCTTTTTCTCTTTCTCTCTTTGTTTCTCTTTCTCTCTTTGTTTCTCTTTCTCTCTCTGTTTCTCTTTCTTCTTTCTCTCTCTCTTTCTCTCTTCTCTCTCTTTGTTTCTCTTTCTCTCTTTGTTCTCTCTCTCTCTGTTTCTCTTTCTCTCTCTCTTTGTTTCTCTTTCTCTCTTTGTTCTCTCTTTGTTTCTCTTTCTCTCTTTGTTTCTCTTTTTCTCTCTTTGTTTCTCTCTTCTCTCTCTTTGTTTTTCTCTCTCTCTTGTTTCTCTCTCTTTGTTTCTCTTCTCTCTCTTTCTTCTTTTCTCTCTTTGTTTCTCTTTCTCTCTTTCTTTGTTTCTCTTTCTCTCTCTGTTTCTCTTTCTCTTTCTCTCTTTGTTCTCTCTTCTCTCTTTCTCTCTTTGTTTCTCTTTCTCTCTTTCTTTCTCTCTCTCTTTGTCTCTCTCTCTTTGTTTCTCTTTCTCTCTCTTTCTCTTTCTCTTCTCTCTCTCTCTCTCTTTCTCTCTTTCTCTCTCTTTGTCTCTCTTTCTCTCTTTGTCTTCTCTCTCTGTTTTCTCTCTCTTTGTTTCTCTTTCTCTCTTTGTTTCTCTTTCTCTCTTTGTTTCTCTTTCTCTCTTTGTTTCTCTTTCTCTCTTTGTTTCTCTTTCTCTCTCTTTGTTTCTCTTTCTCTCTTTGTTTCTCTCTCTCTTTGTTTCTCTTTCTCTCTTTGTTTCTCTTTCTTCTCTCTCTTTCTCTCTTTGTTTCTCTCTCTTTGTTTCTCTTTCTCTCTTTGTTTCTCTTTCTCTCTTTGTTTCTCTCTTTCTCTCTTTCTTTTCTCTTTCTCTCTTTGTTTCTCTTTCTCTCTTTGTTTCTCTTTCTCTCTTTGTTTCTCTTTCTCTCTCTTTGTTTCTCTTTCTCTCTCTTTTTTCTTTCTCTCTCTTTGTTTCTCTTTCTCTCTTTCTCTCTTGTTTCTCTCTTTCTTCTCTCTCTCTCTCTTGTTTCTCTTTCTCTCTCTCTTCTTTCTTCTCTCTCTCTTTCTCTCTCTCTTTCTCTCTCTCTGTTCTCTCTTTCTCTCTCTCTCTCTCTTTGTTTCTCTTTCTCTCTTTGTTTCTCTTTCTGTCTCTTTGTTTCTCTTTCTCTCTTTGTTTCTCTTTCTCTCTTTGTTTTCTCTCTCTTCTCTCTCTTCTTTCTCTCTTTCTCTCTCTTTCTCTTTGTTTCTCTGTGTGTTTCCGTGTCCCTTTCCTTCCCAATGTTGAGTCCTACCAATCGTGTCCCTTTCCTTCCCAATGTTGAGTCCTACCAATCGTGTCCCTTTCCTTCCCAATGTTGAGTCCTACCAATCGTGTCCCTTTCCTTCCCAATGTTGAGTCCTACCAATCGTGTCCCTTTCCTTCCCAATGTTGAGTCCTACCAATCGTGTCCCTTTCCTTCCCAATGTTGAGTCCTACCAATCGTGTCCCTTTCCTTCCCAATGTTGAGTCCTACCAATCGTGTCCCTTTCTTTCCCAATGTTGAGTCCTACCAATCGTGTCCCTTTCCTTCCCAATGTTGAGTCCTACCAATCGTGTCCCTTTCCTTCCCAATGTTGAGTCCTACCAATCGTGTCCCTTTCCTTCCCAATGTTGAGTCCTACCAATCGTGTCCCTTTCCTTCCCAATGTTGAGTCCTACCAATCGTGTCCCTTTCCTTCCCAATGTTGTGTCCTACCAATCGTGTCCCTTTCCTTCCCAATGTTGAGTCCTACCAATCGTGTCCCTTTCCTTCCCAATGTTGAGTCCTACCAATCGTGTCCCTTTCCTTCCCAATGTTGAGTCCTACCAATCGTGTCCCTTTCTTTCCCAATGTTGAGTCCTACCAATCGTGTCCCTTTCCTTCCCAATGTTGAGTCCTACCAATCGTGTCCCTTTCCTTCCCAATGTTGAGTCCTACCAATCGTGTCCCTTTCTTTCCCAATGTTGAGTCCTACCAATCGTGTCCCTTTCCTTCCCAATGTTGAGTCCTACCAATCGTGTCCCTTTCCTTCCCAATGTTGAGTCCTACCAATCGTGTCCCTTTCCTTCCCAATGTTGAGTCCTACCAATCGTGTCCCTTTCCTTCCCAATGTTGAGTCCTACCAATCGTGTCCCTTTCCTTCCCAATGTTGAGTCCTACCAATCGTGTCCCTTTCCTTCCCAATGTTGAGTCCTACCAATCGTGTCCCTTTCCTTCCCAATGTTGAGTCCTACCAATCGTGTCCCTTTCTTTCCCAATGTTGAGTCCTACCAATCGTGTCCCTTTCCTTCCCAATGTTGAGTCCTACCAATCGTGTCCCTTTCCTTCCCAATGTTGAGTCCTACCAATCGTGTCCCTTTCCTTCCCAATGTTGAGTCCTACCAATCGTGTCCCTTTCCTTCCCAATGTTGAGTCCTACCAATCGTGTCCCTTTCCTTCCCAATGTTGAGTCCTACCAATCGTGTCCCTTTCCTTCCCAATGTTGTGTCCTACCAATCGTGTCCCTTTCCTTCCCAATGTTGAGTCCTACCAATCGTGTCCCTTTCCTTCCCAATGTTGAGTCCTACCAATCGTGTCCCTTTCCTTCCCAATGTTGAGTCCTACCAATCGTGTCCCTTTCCTTCCCAATGTTGAGTCCTACCAATCGTGTCCCTTTCCTTCCCAATGTTGAGTCCTACCAATCGTGTCCCTTTCCTTCCCAATGTTGAGTCCTACCAATCGTGTCCCTTTCCTTCCCAATGTTGAGTCCTACCAATCGTGTCCCTTTCCTTCCCAATGTTGAGTCCTACCAATCGTGTCCCTTTCCTTCCCAATGTTGAGTCCTACCAATCGTGTCCCTTTCTTTCCCAATGTTGAGTCCTACCAATCGTGGAGGGCTCCCCACTACACCCCAACTGGCTGCCGTCAATTTCAGCGAACATGCCAAAAGCGCGAGTACTTTCTCTATACAAAATGCGCGAAAGTCTGATAATCAAAAAGACCAATTGACAACCTTTTCGTTGCCACCGGGTTTAACGTGTGCTAAGTGCATGGGCACACGGGACCTCGGTTTATCGTCTCATCCGAAAGACTCCACGTTCAGACCGCAAGGCCTAGTGCAGAGTGAGAGGGGAAAATCTCCTGTATCCAGGTTCGAACTCGGGTTCATTGTATACGAGGCGAACGCGTTACCTATATGGCACTCTACGCCTCAATTTTACACTCTATTTTACATTGCTACCTTGTAGTTCAATGCCAAATTATAAAACTTTTTAAAAATTAAAAGTGTGTATGTAATAAACCAAACACAAACGCAGAGAGAGAGAGAGAGAGAGAGAGAGAGAGAGAGAGAGAGAGAGAGAGAGAGAGAGAGAGAGAGAGAGAGAGAGAGAGAGAGAGAGAGAGAGAGAGAGAGAGAGAGAGAGAGAGAGAGAGAGAGAGAGAGAGAGAGAGAGAGAGAGAGAGAGACAGAGAGAGAGAGAGAGAGAGAGAGAGAGAGAGAGAGAGAGAGAGAGAGAGAGAGAGAGAGAGAGAGAGAGAGAGAGAGAGAGAGAGAGAGAGAGAGAGAAGAGAGGGAGAGGGAGGCAGCTAAGTAGAGAGATAAGAGAGATGATAAACGAGAGAGAGAGAGAGAGAGAGAGAGAGAGAGAGAGAGACCAGAACAACCAGGGGGGAGCCGGGGCAGCTAACCGATCCAATATAAGACGCACCTAAACCTGAACCTTCAGCGCCGACGGCTGACCACCCCCCCAAAGACCCCCACCCACCCCCCCCCCCCCCCCCCAGCGTCCTACTGAGTTCACCGGACCAGACCACAACCAGGAGCCAGCCTAGCCGCCGAAGCCACCACCGATCAAGACTTCACCAACGACGACACCTCAACCTGAACCTTCAGCGCCGATGATGACCACCGGACAAACGCCAAAGACACCACCACAACCACCACCACCACCACGACACCCAGCGTCCTCCACGAATTCATCCCCTAACCCTCTTCCTCATGACCATCAACCGCTTTGCGGCCATCTCCACATCGACCCAGCACCAGAACAACTTGTCCCTAAGGGCTTTCCGCCATGAGGACGTCAAACCTCCACTCAACAACAAGTAACACTTCATCGACCCAGCACCAGAACAACTTGTCCCTAAGGGCTTTCCGCCATGAGGACGTCAAACCTCCACTCAACAACAACAACCTACGGCTACAACTGTTTTCAAACGGTGTTGCAGCTTGGCCTCTAACAGTAACAGGCTGCTTAGTACTCACCTACAATGTCGTCAGTGTCGATAATATCAGAATACTTGTAGCGTCCGTGTTCCATGGTAGACCTACTTCTTACCGCACATCCAGTGGCTGCAGCTACAACACAATGGATGTTCTGCTGCAACTCTGGGGAAATATATTGCTAACTAGGGAGATTTTTAATAAATATGCAGCAACACAAACTTCACACTGTGAACAATTGATTAACACGATTTGCTACGAATGCACCTTCGCCTTTATGATAACAACAACAACAACAACAATCTTTATGACAGACCAGCTATTTCATAAGCTCAATTGCTTTATTTTAGCAACATCAAAAGTTGTATTTAATTGGGCAAGGCAAAGGCAAGGCAAGGCACATGTACTATTTCATACCCACTTA
>CM065702.1:2696059-2706059 GCA_017654935.2 Phymorhynchus buccinoides
TCGGATGGGGACTTAAAAAGCTAGTCTGACCCGTGCGCTTTACGCACGTAAAAACTCCCACGGCAGTTAAAAGTCGGTAAGAGCAGGGAGAAATCCCGCTGCCTGGTATGACCAACTTGATAACTAGGTTTTCCAAGTCTGCCCCACCCCCTTCTCAGCCTGTCCGCCCTCCCCCCCCCCCCCCAGAAAATATGGGTAGGCGCTGCACTTGCGACGACGCGCTCTCCAGAGGAGAGCAGTCCAATTTTCAGAGATAAGTCTCTGTGAGGAGAACATACCAAATACGAAACACCAGGCTGAAGATCTGGTTCTTTTGAATCGAATGTCCGATACAAAAGTAAGATATTTGATCAGACTGGTGTACGGGGGACTACAAACATGGTGCCCATGGCTGGCAGTATTTCATCAGGTTCATAACAGAAGAGTTTCACCAATGTCAGAATGGGACCGCACTGAATGGATTCGTCTGTTGGGTCCACATGGGTGTAGTGAACAAAAGTAGTGGAGGTATTTCAGACGGAAGTATTTCACCTGAATCATGACTCACAGATAACACGGACATGAAGGGGGGTGGGAGAGAGTGAGAGAGAGAGAGAGAGAGAGAGCAGACATTTAAACACACACATACACACGCACGCACACACGCACACGCACACGCACACACACACACGCACACTCACGCACACACACGCACACACGCACGCACACGCACTCGCACACACACGCACACGCACACGCACGCACGCACGCACACGCACACGCACACGCACACGCACACGCACATACACACACACACACACACACACACACACACACACACACACACACACACACACACACACATACACAAGCACAGAGACGAGAAAAGAGAGAGAGAGAAAGGTGAAAGAGAAAGAGAATGAAACAGACCGGCAGACAGAGGGAGACATGCACAGACAGAGGGAGACATGCACAGACAGAGGGAGACATGCACAGACAGAGGGAGACACACACAGACAGAGGGAGACACACACAGACAGAGGGAGACACACACAGACAGAGGGGACACACACAGACAGAGGGAGACATGCACAGACAGAGGGAGACACACACAGACAGAGGGAGACACACACAGACAGAGGGAGACATACACAGACAGAGGGAGACACACACAGACAGAGGGAGACACACACAGACAGAGGGAGACACACACACAGACAGAGGGAGACATGCACAGACAGAGGGAGACATGCACAGACAGAGGGAGACATGCACAGACAGAGGGAGACACACACAGACAGAGGGAGACATGCACAGACAGAGGGAGACACACACAGACAGAGGGAGACACACACAGACAGAGGGAGACATACAGACAGAGGGAGACACACACAGACACAGGGAGACACACACAGACAGAGGGAGACACACACAGACAGAGGGAGACACACACAGACAAAGGGAGACACACACAGACAGAGGGAGACACACACAGACAGAGGGAGACACACACAGACAGAGGGAGACATACACAGACAGAGGGAGACACACACAGACAGAGGGAGACACACACAGACAGAGGGAGACACACACAGACAGAGGGAGACACACACAGACAGAGGGAGACATGCACAGACAAAGGGAGACACACACAGACAGAGGGAGACACACACAGACAGAGGGAGACACACACAGACAGAGGGAGACATACACAGACAGAGGGAGACACACACAGACAGAGGGAGACACACACAGACAGAGGGAGACATGCACAGACAGAGGGAGACATACAGACAGAGGGAGACACACACAGACAGAGGGAGACACACACAGACAGAGGGAGACACACACAGACAGAGGGAGACATACAGACAGAGGGAGACACACACACAGAGAGGGAGACATGCACAGACAGAGGGAGACACACACAGACAGAGGGAGACACACACAGACAGAGGGAGACATACAGACAGAGGGAGACACACACACAGAGAGGGAGACACACACAGACAGAGGGAGACACACACAGACAGAGGGAGACATACAGACAGAGGGAGACACACACACAGAGAGGGAGACATGCACAGACAGAGGGAGACACACACAGACAGAGGGAGACACACACAGACAGAGGGAGACATACAGACAGAGGGAGACACACACAGACAGAGGGAGACACACACAGACAGAGGGAGACACACACAGACAGAGGGAGACACACACAGACAGAGGGAGACACACACAGACAGAGGGAGACATACAGACAGAGGGAGACACACACAGACAGAGGGAGACACACACAGACAGAGGGAGACACACAGACAGAGGGAGACACACACAGACAGAGGGAGACACACACAGACAGAGGGAGACACACACAGACAGAGGGAGACACACACAGACAGAGGGAGACACACACAGACAGAGGGAGACATACAGACAGAGGGAGACACACACAGACAGAGGGAGACACACAGACAGAGGGAGACACACACAGACAGAGGGAGACACACACAGACAGAGGGAGACATACACAGACAGAGGGAGACACACAGACAGAGGGAGACACACACAGACAGAGGGAGACACACACAGACAGAGGGAGACACACACAGACAGAGGGAGACACACACAGACAGAGGGAGACATGCACAGACAGAGGGAGACACACACAGACAAAGGGAGACACACACAGACAGAGGGAGACACACACAGACAGAGGGAGACACAGACAGACAGAGGGAGACACACACAGACAGAGGGAGACACAGACAGACAGAGGGAGACACACACAGACAGAGGGAGACACACACAGACAGAGGGAGACACACACAGACAGAGGGAGACATACACAGACAGAGGGAGACATACACAGACAGAGGGAGACACACACAGACAGAGGGAGACACACACAGACAGAGGGAGACATGCACAGACAGAGGGAGACACACACAGACAGAGGGAGACATGCACAGACAGAGGGAGACACACACAGACAGAGGGAGACACACACAGACAGAGGGAGACATACACAGACAGAGGGAGACACACAGACAGAGGGAGACACACACAGACAGAGGGAGACACACACAGACAGAGGGAGACACACACAGACAGAGGGAGACACACAGACAGAGGGAGACACACACAGACAGAGGGAGACATGCACAGACAGAGGGAGACATGCACAGACAGAGGGAGACACACACAGACAGAGGGAGACATGCACAGACAGAGGGAGACACACACAGACAGAGGGAGACACACACAGACAGAGGGAGACATACACAGACAGAGGGAGACACACACAGACAGAGGGAGACATACAGACAGAGGGAGACACATACAGACAGAGGGAGACACACACAGACAGAGGGAGACATACACAGACAGAGGGAGACACACACAGACAGAGGGAGACACACACAGACAGAGGGAGACACACACAGACAGAGGGAGACATGCACAGACAGAGGGAGACACACACAGACAGAGGGAGACACACACAGACAGAGGGAGACACACACAGACAGAGGGAGACACACACAGACAGAGGGAGACATACACAGACAGAGGGAGACATACACAGACAGAGGGAGACACACAGACAGAGGGAGACACACACAGACAGAGGGAGACACACACAGACAGAGGGAGACATGCACAGACAGAGGGAGACACACACAGACAGAGGGAGACACACACAGACAGAGGGAGACATGCACAGACAGAGGGAGACACACACAGACAGAGGGAGACACACACAGACAGAGGGAGACACACACAGACAGAGGGAGACATACACAGACAGAGGGAGACACACACAGACAGAGGGAGACACACAGACAGAGGGAGACACACACAGACAGAGGGAGACACACACAGACAAAGGGAGACATGCACAGACAGAGGGAGACACACACAGACAGAGGGAGACACACACAGACAGAGGGAGACACACACAGACAGAGGGAGACACACACAGACAGAGGGAGACACACACAGACAGAGGGAGACACACACAGACAGAGGGAGACACACACAGACAGAGGGAGACATACACAGACATAGGGAGACACACAGACAGAGGGAGACATACACAGACAGAGGGAGACATACAGACAGAGGGAGACATACACAGACAGAGGGAGACACACACAGACAGAGGGAGACACACACAGACAGAGGGAGACACACACAGACAGAGGGAGACATACACAGACAGAGGGAGACATACAGACAGAGGGAGACATACACAGACAGAGGGAGACATACAGACAGACAGAGTGAGACACACACAGACAGAGTGAGACATACAGACAGAGGGAGACACACACAGACACTACACACACAGAGCGTCGCCATCGTGCATAGAGTATAGTGTGTAGTACTATACTACAGAGGGCAGTGCACAGAGACAGACAGACAACGTCAAGAGCTTGAGAGACGGAGACAACATAATGCTCTAGAGGTGTGCAGAGACATACGCGGAACAAAACGTCCTTTAAAGGTGGACCCTGACGGATGAGTTTTTGCAAGAAACACGTCGAGATCACCAGAGAGACAGCCTTTTCAAGGATCGGAACACTCACTTGGCTCTCGTTTCCTATAAATTAAACCATCAAAACGGTGATTCTTCCTTGGCGGAGATGCCGGAGAGAGTAGCCATTTTGAATGGGGTGGGTGAATGTCACTCATTGTGGTTGAAGCATTTTTTATTTTTTTGTAGTGCAATAATAAAATAAAAAAAAGGAGCTATTTCCTTTGTTGTGAGCGAAACTCCTTTAAATAAACTGTATAAAAAAATATTGAAAAACTTGTCTTCCGAATTTTTCGTGCAAACGATTTGGCAGCCATTAGAAAAGAGACGCCACATGCCTTCTCTTTGGGTGAAATAATTTGACTTCCAGCACCTCCGCCAAGGAGGAATAGCTGATTTGACGGTTTGATTTATAGGAAACCAGAGCAAAGTGAGTGTTGCAATCTCTGTAAAGGGTGTGTTCCTGGTGATCTCGACGTGTTTCTTACAAAAACTCATCCGTCAGGGTGGCCCTTTAAAACGACAGTGTAGCGAATGGACCGAATGCAGGTGTGCCGGTCTGTCGTTTCCGACCATGGCAGCCGGAACAAAACGTCCTTTTATTAAAACGACAGTGTAGCGAATGGACCGAATACAGGTGTGCCGGTCTGTCGTGTCCGACCATGGCAGCCGGAACAAAACGTCCTTTTATTAACACGACAGTGTAGCGAATGGACCGAATGCAGGTGTGCCGGTCTGTCGTGTCCGACCATGGCAGCCGGATAGCAGAGGGGGCGGCTGCTATCCCGGAGTGCTGGCTAAGCTTTGCTCATAGTGGAGAAGCCTTGCCCAGGGTACATCCCAACTCTCTCGGACAAATGGGATTTGAGGACTGCTGGCGTTGAGGAAGGTCCCCAAAGGCCAACTTATTCCTTTGGCTGCAGCACCAGAGCCAGTAAAACGTCCCCCTGGTTAGAGAGTCACAGTCTTCCACGAAAGACTGAGCTGTACCATGGTATTCCAGCACTGTTGGAAATCATTTATTGTGTCGCTCTCATTTACTATTGGCCCCACACTAATGTCAACCAGTGATAAAAGTCGTTTGAGTGAAATGTCCACGGATACCAGAATAAGATCAGTATTTAAAACACAGCAGTCGCCGCTTCAGTGACCCGTTGTGTGAATTTCAGTGGAACGATAAACCCATCAAAAAGATGGCAAATATGAGACGATTGGCAGTTAAGGTTCTAGAGTTTTTAGTGAGAAGAAGAAGAAAAAAAGAAGAAGACGAAAGAAGAAGAAGAGAAGAAGAGAAAGAAGAAGAAGAAGAAGAAGAAGAAAGAAGAAGAAGAAGAAGACAACAACAACAACAACAACAACAACAACAACAGCAGCAGCAGCAGCAGTAGCAGCAGCAGCAGCAGCAGCAGCACAACAGCAGCAAGCAACAACAGCAACAACAACAACAACAACAACAACAACAACAACAACAACAACAACAAAAACAACAACAACAACAACAACAAAGAGACGGAAACTAAATAATTATGGAAGGCGAGACGGCTCATTCATTCGACCAAAACCGTCGACCAAAATGATCGACCATTTTCCAAATTGGTCGACGGATTTCTGGTCGACAAATTCCGATTTTTACCGGAGAGACCCGAGTGGTTGAACAAAAACTGGAATCGGGCACAAGTGCCAGAACAGTGCCAGAATCCAGTCTGTGGCGGGAAGTTTTCAAAGATGGATGCTGAGGGCCTTCTAACAAGTTTTTACTCAACCACTCATTAAAACTCGGAAAGACGCGATGAATAATTCATGGCGTGATTTTGATGCATCAGTTTTTCTCGTGCACAGTTTTGGTCGACCAATTTCGAAAACGTGGCATTTTGATGGACCATTCCGAAATTGGTCGATAGTTTTCGTCGAGAACGAGGCATTTTGGTCGACCATTTCGAAAACGAGGCATTTTGATCCACAAATTTGGAAAATGGTCGATCATTTTGGTCGACGGTTTTGGTCGAATGAATGAGCCGTCTCGACTCCCATAACTAAAAGCCTCGACAACCGTACTTTTGATTTTAAAAAAAACATCAATCAAAAACCTCAGACAGGTGACATTTTCTGACGTGGGCGTTTACAATGGCGGCACGGTGCATATGCTAGCTAACACCCCTCTATTGCAAAGCTAACGCGCCAGGGGGTGGGGATATCTAGATTTGGAAATACGAACCGTTTCGAGACTATGCTTATTTCGCTCAATATTTTTTATTGTCAGTTATTTTTGTCAGAGTTAATTTGTTGGCTAACATGCAGACCAACACCCCCTCCTCCATTTCTCGGTTCTTTCCGTTTCTCCAGTCTTGCTATTTCTTACTGCATATTAAGCACTGAAATCTCTATCGCTTTCTAAATTTAACGTTAATTTTCATCCATTTACACAATTAAAAACATGCATTCAATAATAGTAGAAGATAAAGACAAGACGGAAAGAACGCAATGAACCAAGACTGTGACAGGGGGTGTTGATCTGCATCTTTACCCCAACGTTTTATTGACACACACATTCGCAGCTACAGACATTTAGACCAGAGTACAAAAGACCTATTGCGTTTGGTTGAATCCAATGACGTGGTGGCATTTGAAAGATCCCTTCTTCTGCCTGTCAATATCTAAAGTCAATACCATCCTGCAATTCTGGCAATGCCAATAGAAATGAAACACACACACACACACACACACACTGCTTTTCTAGTGTGTGCATGTGTGCGGGTATAATATATATATATATATATATATATATATATATATATATATATATATATAAACGTACAAGAATTGAAGAAGAAAAAACAACCACACCATTAAACTTTCCTCTTATATATATAGTTTGCTTGAAAAAAACTTTTTTTGTGTCCAATATTTAAGTTTGTGAACCTAAGAAAGAAACTGAATAACTTTAATTTTAACTTTACAATTTATTCTGAAAAGAATAAAAGAAAATAATGTGCTGATTTACTTTTTCTCCCAATGGGGGGGGGGGGGGGGGAGATAGACAATGCCTATGCAAATACAGCTGTTTCGTCTTTGAGAAAGACTCTTCAGTCTGCATATCGGCCTGCAAAGTATGTCCACAGTGAACATTCAAACTGAGCTAGAAGACTTTCTACAAGAGAAAGGTTGTCCTCTTTGCACGAGATTGAAAGACCACAATAAAAGCAAACCAGCACTTAATTAAAAAGAAATGGTAACAATCTTGTGTAGAATAACAAAAATAATAATGTTCTAAAGTTACAATCCCTCGAAGAGAGTAGAAGAGATGGGATGCCATGTTGGTGGATCCAGTGAAGGATTCAATAAGGGAGGTCATAGAAATCGTAGTAAACACCAACATACTCCCAGTGAGGAGGAATGTAGAGAGGTGTGCCTGGTGTTGATCTGCATCTTTACCCCAACGTTTTATTGACATATATATATATATGTGTGTGTGTGTGTGTGTGTGTGTGTGTGTGTGTGTGTGTGTGTGTGTGTGTGTGTGTGTGTGTGTGTGCGCGTGTGTGCGTGCGTGTGCGTGTGCGTGTGCGTGCGTGCGGGCGTGTGTGTGTGTGTGCCCGTGGGTATGTCTGTGCAAGTGTCTGTGCTCTGATGCATGCGCACGCACGTGTGTACGTGTCTTCTTCGTCTTCGCCATAGGCGCCAACTTCATCACGTTGAAGATTCTGCTGCACATGTATCTATATATGCGCGCGTGTGTGTGTGTGCGTACGTGCGTGAGTAAGCACTGAAATCTCTATCGCTTTCTAAATGTAACGTTAATTTTCATCCATTTACACAATTAAAAACATGCATCCAATAATAGTAGAAGATAAAGACAAGACGGGAAGAACGCAATGAACCAGGACTGTGACAGGGGGTGTTGATCTGCATCTTTACCCCAACGTTTTATTGACACACACATTCGCAGCTACAGACATTTAGACCAGAGTACAAAAGACCTATTGCGTTTGGTTGAATCCAATGACGTGGTGGCATTTGAAAGATCCCTTCTTCTGCCTGTCAATATCTAAAGTCAATACCATCCTGCAATTCTGGCAATGCCAATAGAAATGAAACACACACACACACACACACACACACACACACACACACACACACACACACACACACACACACACACACACACACACACACATGCTGCTCGTCTCATTTCTCGCTCCCCTAGGTACGATCACATCACTCCGGTTCTTCGTTCCCTACATTGGCTCCCAGTTCAATCACGTATTGACTACAAAATTCTCCTCCTTGCCTTCAAGTCACTGAATGATCAAGCTCCCCAGTATCTCTCTGATCTTCTTCATCTCTATGTCCCAGCTCGCCAACTACGTTCGTCTTCTGATTCTCGTCTCCTTTCCATTCCCTCCATCCGTCGCAAATCTGCTGGCCAACGTTCTTTTTCTTGTCAAGCACCATCTCTGTGGAATTATCTGCCTTCTCCTCTCCGACACTCCAACTCAGTCTCCTCATTCAAAACCTCTCTTAAAACCCATCTTTTTCCTGCTGCGCCCTAAATATTTGATCAGGGACGGTATTCATGTCGAGATAGCATGAGACTTAGCATGATGCTAACTTAGAAGCTCTTCCAATGTCCTATAGGATTTAATAGGACTTTTGGAAGAGCTTCTAAGTTAGCATCATGCTAAGTCTCATGCTATCTCGACATGAATACCGTCCCAGTTGTCTATCGTTGTGTGCACGTGAGGGAAGATTGATTTAAGAGGTTTGTGTGTTTTGTGGTGTGTGTGTGTGTGTGTGTGTGTGTGGTGTGTGTGTGTGTGTGTGTGTGTGTGTGTGTGTGTGTGTGTGTGTGTGTGTGTCTGTGTGTGTCTGTGTGTGTCTGTGTGTGTGTGTGTGTGTGTGTGTGTGTGTGTGTGTGTGTGTGTGTGTGTGTGTGTGTGTGTGTGTGTGTGTGTGAGTGTGTGTGTGTGTGTGTGTGTGTGTGTGTGTGTGTGAGCATGAATGTGTGCTTGTGTGTATTTTGGTTTTGTGGGTTGTGTGTGCACGCATGTGTGTGTGTTGTGTGCGTGTCTGTGTGTCTGTCTGCGTGCGTACGTTGTGTGTGAGGGTGTTTGTGTATGCGTGTTGGTGTATGTGGTCAGTCCATGCGGCTCAGTTGCTGTGACTTACCGAATGGGGTATGAACGAGTTGGCGTCAATAATTGTGTGTTATGTGTGTGTGTGTGTGTGTGTGTGTGTGTGTGTGTGTGTGTGTGTGTGTGTGTGTGTGTGTGTGTGTGTGTGTGTTTTTGTGTGTGTGTGTGTTGTGTGTGTGTGTGTGTGTGTGTGTGTGTGTGTGTGTGTGTGTGTGTGTGTGTGCTGTGTGCGTGTGCGTGTGTGTGTGTGCGTGTGTGTGTGCGTGTGTGTTAGAGAGAGAGAGAGAGAGTTGCTTTGCATATGCACTGTTGGTGGTTGGTGTCACTCTTGAATGTTGTTTTTTGTTAT
>CM065702.1:2716059-2721059 GCA_017654935.2 Phymorhynchus buccinoides
GAGAGAGAGAGAGAGAGAGAGAGAGAGGAGAGAGAGAGAGAGAGAGAGAGAGAAAAGAGAGAGAGAGAGAGAGAGAGAGAGAGAGAGAGAGAGAGAGAGAGAGAGAGAGAGAGAGAGAGAGAGAGAGAGAGAGAGAGACAGACAGACAGACAGACAGAGACAGACACACACAGAGAGAGAGATGGGCTAGCTAGTTACAAGCATGTGAGCACGTACGCCAGGGAAGTCTGTTTTTTTAATTGAAGGTTTGTCTCTTTGTTTCCAGTAAAACGTTTTCGTTTTGTTGTTGTTTTTTGATGTTTTTTGGAGGGGTGTAATTACAGTAGAATACTGCCCCAACACACGGATCATTTTATAATAATAATAATTAATAATGCTTATATCGCGCATAATCTTGCTAAGCAAGTCAATGCGCTCTTCACTCACCATTCGTACAAACATTTCTAACAGACTGGTTCACGTATCCTCACCAT
The DNA here is from genome assembly GCA_017654935.2 of Phymorhynchus buccinoides. Lineage (NCBI taxonomy): Eukaryota > Metazoa > Mollusca > Gastropoda > Neogastropoda > Raphitomidae > Phymorhynchus > Phymorhynchus buccinoides. The sequence continues at coordinate 2,716,533 of CM065702.1, forward strand.
ACACCTGTATGAAAATGAATACATTAGAGAATGCATTGCATATAATCATAACACAACACACTAACACCCACCTCCCTTCAAGAGAAAGCTTTCCTGAAGAAGTGGGTTTTTAGTTGGGACTCGAATAAAGGAAGAGTGGACTGATTACGGGTATGGTCAGGGAGAGAATTCCAAATGCTTGGTGCAACGAAACTAAACGCCCTCTCACCCGAAGAGTTTCAAGGACCGCTTAGAACGAAGAGTGCGAGAGCTTTGGTAGGTGCAGAGAGAAGAAGAGAGGTACTGAGGAAGAGTTTCAATTCAGCTGACGGAGATACTCAAATTAAACACTTTAAACTGAATCTGATGAAATGGTGTCCACAATTAATAAGTCATAGCGTAAATCACTATTCAAAATTGAAAACCATCAGGTTTCTTTGTTAAGTGTTTGATTTCCGTGTGTCCCTATAAGCCTACTTCAGCAAACACAACAAAACCCTTGAACAAACTTCGTGGGGGAAATTGAAGTTGTTTCACCGTGCAAGGACTTGCCGGGGTGTGGGGGTGGGGGTGGGGGTAGTAACGTGTCATCTGAGGTCTGCATCGTGTCCGTCCTTTCCAGTGTATTTTCCCCTGGCAGACCATTGGTTTGTCCAATGTCTATGAGTTATCTCCCTCTACCTTCTCCACCGGGCATGATACAGCAGTTTCCGGTGCATTGGTTTGTCCAATGTCTATAAGTTATCTCCCTCTACCTTCTCCACCGGGGCATGATACAGCAGTTTCCGGTGCATTGGTTTGTCCAATGTCTATGAGTTATCTCCCTGTTCCTTCTCCACCGGGGCATGATACAGCAGTTTCCGGTGCATTGGTTTGTCCAATGTCTATGAGTTATCTCCCTGTACCTTCTCCACCGGGGCATGATACAGCAGTTTCCGGTGCATTGGTTTGTCCCTATAAGTTATCTCCCTCTACCTTCTCCACCGGGCATGATACAGCAGTTTCCGGTGCATTGGTTTGTCCAATGTCTATAGTTATCTCCCTCTACCTTCTCCACCGGGCATGATACAGCAGTTTCCGGTGCATTGGTTTGTCCAATGTCTATGAGTTATCTCCCTCTACCTTCTCCACCGGGGCATGATACAGCAGTTTCCGGTGCATTGGTTTGTCCAATGTCTATGAGTTATCTCCCTCTACCTTCTCCACCGGGGCATGATACAGCAGTTTCCGGTGCTTTGGTTTGTCCAATGTCTATAGTTATCTCCCTTTACCTTCTCCACCGGGCATGATACAGCAGTTTCCGGTGCATTGGTTTGTCCAATGTCTATGAGTTATCTCCCTCTACCTTCTCCACCGGGCATGATACAGCAGTTTCCGGTGCTTGGAAGTTTAGCTGGAAGTTAGACTGGAGTTTCCCCGTGGGGATACCGGGGGGTCTTTCGCAAAAAATAGTCCCCCCACCTTCTGGAAGTTATGTGCTTTGTAACTTCCTCTAATCTGTCACTCTTTGACTCTGCTTTTTTCCCTTTGCTTTCTGTCATCTACTATCTTTCTGACTTATTGGCCCATTCTCCTGCCTTTTTTTCTCTAAAAAAAATCTTCCAAATAAATTTTTCTCATTTGAGCTCCTCCGAAATCGGACTGTGTCGGCTGTACGCAGCGGGGAGACCAGTGAAAACTGAAAACTGGACACATATGTACCTTACCCATTATGGCCATATGGCCTGGGAACGCAGAAGAAGAAGAAGAAGACTGGAGTTGTCAAACAGCACGAAGAGTTCCATTAGCGCGACTATTCCATTATACAATTAGCGCGAGCACGAAGAATTCGACTAGCGCGAATGTCTGGTGCATGATCTGAACCTCAGTGTATCTACTATTCGTCTGGCCCTGCGGTCATGAGTGCGTGTTAGACAGTCGAAATGGGGAGTAGTATGTAAATTAGACTAAACAGCCAATCGTTCCATTCCCAATCGGGAGTCCGTGGTGAGAGGGTCGACTATACTGACCCTCTCATCATGTGATGATTCCGATGCAAGGTGGCAGTTTGCATTCGACGTCTCGCTGGGTGGCAGCCGGCGGGAAGGGCGACGCAGGATCTCCTCCCTCACCATTGGGAGTTGAGAGACTCGCGGACTGGAAGGATTGACGTGCAGCAACTTGGGCCATCTCTGCAGTGTTCGCCTCGAGTCAACAAAACCGCCGATGCCCAGTGGACGCATAAGTGGGTACAAGTGGGGTCTGTTGCCCATTTGTCTACTGGGACGAAACACATCCGCCTGCAGAGACGGCTCGACTTGACTGCGTGTCCATCCGGCCCGCCCGCGACGACATCGACTCCCCGGTACGGAGCAGGTCGCCCGGTGGTCCTGAGGACAGGCCTTTAGAGGGGAAGACCATCAAACACCAGCAGCACCTCCACGCCAACGTCAACGGCAACGACCAAAACAAGCGAAGCTACAGGAGCACCCAGAGCTACCTTTTGGCAGTCTCACAATGCTAAAGTCTCCTGTCGCCTCAACAGATGCTCGCATCTACGCCCGTAACCTTGACGATGCTAACACCAGCATCGTGCACCAGTTAAACGACTCGGATCCCGTCCGAAATGTTCCCGCAACCGACAGCGTATCCGCGATTCCAGGGTACGCAACGTGTTCCAGGAATCATCCACGACGACGTCTGCCACGTCACGAACTCCTATTCCATTTCCACGACCTCCATCATCATCATCATCTCAACAGGAAGACTTCGTCTTCAGGAAGACCGTCCATAAGGGTCTGCGACCAATTGGACGATAATCTCACTATCATTCCAATCGTTTTGGGAGTCTAACCTAATTTACACACTATTCCCCGTGTTGGCTGTCTAACTCGTACTCACGACTACAGGGCCTGGACCTATCCCATGCACCAGGCCGTGTAATCACGAGGGCGTGTTAGACAGTCAACACAGGTAGTAGTATGCAAATTAGACTAAACTCCCCAAAGCGATTGGCTGTTTAGCCTGATTATTTACATACCGCAACCAGTGTTGACTGAGGCGCACTCATGATTTGAAGCCCACACTGTTACAGAAGCGTGGCCAGCTGCGGTAATGAAGGGCCGCGAGGTTCATGAAGGACAGGCTTGGCCACGTCAACGTCAGGCTCTTGGACTGTCAGAAGAAGCGTGGCCAGCTGCGGTAGTGAAGGGCCGCGAGGTTCATGAAGGACAGGCTTGGCCACGTCAACGTCAGGCTCTTGGACTGTCCGAAGCGTGGCTAGCTGCGGTAGTGAAGGGCCGCGAGGTTCATCAAGGACAGGCTTGGCCACGTCAACGTCAGGCTCTTGGACTGTCAGAAGAAGCGTGGCCAGCTGCGGTAGTGAAGGGCCGCGAGGTTCATCAAGGACAGGCTTGGCCACGTCAACGTCAGGCTCTTGGACTGTCAGAAGAAGCGTGGCCAGCTGCGGTAGTGAAGGGCCGCGAGGTTCATCAAGGACAGGCCTGGCCACGTCAACGTCAGGCTCTTGGACTGTCAGAAGAAGCGTGGCAAGCTGCGGTAGTGAAGGGCCGCGAGGTTCATCAAGGACAGGCCTGGCCACGTCAACGTCAGGCTCTTGGACTGTCAGAAGAAGCGTGGCAAGCTGCGGTAGTGAAGGGCCGCGAGGTACATCAAGGACAGGCCTGGCCACGTCAACGTCAGGCTCTTGGACTGTACATGAATGCGGAACATAGGAATCTGAGACCAACGTCTGGCTCAAAACTGTCCTTGGACCTAGCTTTCTGTCAGTCGTTGATGTTCCGGACGCCTTTGCATTTGACCTCCTTGCTGAAGCACCAGAGAGGGGAAGGGGGGGGGGGAGGATAACGGAGCAGTTTGCTGACTACATCCTGCACACACCTGTGTGACGCCAGAGGCCAAGTTTCCTCCAGTAGAGCTGTGGACAGATCATGATTTAGATTAACATAACGCAACACGTGCGTGTTAGGCCTTCCATAGACATTTGGGAGACCACCAAGACACCCTTCCGTTGTCCGTTTCACGGAACAGCTGCAGCATCTCCAACTTCAGGTGTGCATAAAACTGAATGCTTCGAGAAGTGCTGCGCCTCTGCCAGTACCAAGGTCACGACGTCTGCAACTTCAAGACATGCATAGGAAACAGGCAACGAGTTGACAGCAACGAGCTTTCATGGAATGTCAACAATGTTGTTCACACTGTTCTCGTGTTATGTTATTGTTGTTGTTGTCGCTGTTCTCGTGTTATGTTATTGTTGTTGTCGTCGCTGTTCTCGTGTTATGTTATTGTTGTTGTTGTCGCTGTTCTCGTGTTATGTTATTGTTGTTGTTGTCGCTGTTCTCGTGTTATGTTATTGTTGTTGTCGTCGCTGTTCTCGTGTTATGTTATTGTTGTTGTTGTCGCTGTTCTCGTGTTATGTTATTGTTGTTGTTATTGTTGTTCTCGTGTTATGTTATTGTTGTTGTTGTCGCTGTTCTCGTGTTATGTTATTGTTGTTGTTATTGTTGTTGTTGTTCGTGTTATCGTTGTTGTTGTTGTTGTTGTTATTGT
>CM065702.1:2726059-2732828 GCA_017654935.2 Phymorhynchus buccinoides
TCAGCTGTCATGAACAAGCTCATTTTCAGATCATTGTAGCATTTTTAATCGCCTCTTGATCCCACCCTGTCAACCACAGCCTGTAGGCCTACTTCTAGTTGTTCTTGATAACCCTTATCACCCAACACCACTCTGTCAACCACAGCCTGTAGGCCTACCTCTAGTTGTTCTTGATAACCCTTATCACCCAACACCACTCTGTCAACCACAGCCTGTAGGCCTACCTCTAGTTGTTCTTGATAACCCTTATCACCCAACACCACCCTGTCAACCACAGCCTGTAGGCCTACCTCTAGTTGTTCTTGATAACCCTTATCACCCAACACCACTCTGTCAACCACAGCCTGTAGGCCTACTTCTAGTTGTTCTTGATAACCCTTATCACCTAACACCACTCTGTCAACCACTGCCTGTAGGCCTACCTCTAGTTGTTCTTGATAACCCTTATCACCCAACACCACTCTGTCAACCACAGCCTGTAGGCCTACCTCTAGTTGTTCTTGATAACCCTTATCACCCAACACCACTCTGTCAACCACTGCCTGTAGGCCTACCTCTAGTTGTTCTTGATAACCCTTATCACCCAACACCACTCTGTCAACCACAGCCTGTAGGCCTACCTCTAGTTGTTCTTGATAACCCTTATCACCCAACACCACCCTGTAGACTATGTAAGCAACCTCCATTCTTTGTCTGAGGGTTCAGGTACTAACCGTAAGCCTTTCACTGCCCAGGGATAATGGATTTCTTGCATTGATGTGTGCCAAGCCAGATTTATCAATGATCTGTCCATTGCTCATCAATTTGTGGAGGTCACAAGGTTAACAAAAATGTAGCAAGGGAAATAACTGTAGATTTAAGTTCTTTTATAAAGTATGGAGCAGTTTATAGGGATTGTTCCCATTTAACTCGCTGGAAAATCGATGACTAAGATACGATTACAGGCGTACTGTATGGTGCAAACAGCCCCGTTGTAGACACTTTTATAGGTGTACAGCATAGTGCAAAACAGTCCGGTAGTAGACACGGTTATAGGCGTCCAGCATAGTGCAAACAGCCCCGTAGTAGACGCGGTTATAGGCGTACAGCATAGTGCAAAGCCCCGTAGTAAGACACGGTTAGTAGGCGTGCAGCATAGTGCAACAAACAGCCCCGTAGTAGACACGTTTATAGGCGTACAGCACAGTGCAAACAGCCCTATAGTAGACACGGTTATAGGCGTACAGCATGGTGCAAACAGCCCCGTAATAGACACGGTTTTAGGTGTACATCATAGTGCAAACAGCCCAGTAGTAGACACGGTTATAGGCGTACAGCATAGTGCAACAGCCCAGTGGTAGACACGGTTATGGGCGTACAGTATAGTGCAAACAGCCCCGTAGTAGACTCGGTTATAGGCGTACAGCATAGTGCAAACAGCCCCAGTAGTAGACAAGGTTATAGGCGTACAGCACAGTGCAAACAACCCTGTAGTAGACACGGTTATATGCGTACAGCATAGTGCAAACAGCCCCCGTAGACACGGTTATATGCGTTAGTATTAGACACGGTTATAGGCGTACAGCATAGTGCAAATAGATGAAAAAAACAGCCCCGTAGTAGACACATAGTTATAGGCGTACAGCATAGTGCAAACAGCCCCGTAGTAGACACGCTTTATAGGCGTACAGCATAGTGCAAACAGCCCCGTGCAGACACGGTTTTAGGCGTACATCATAGTGCAAACAGCCCCGTTGTAGACACGGTTATAGGCGTACAGCATAGTGCAAACAGCCCCGTAGTAGACACGGTTATAGGCGTACGGTTATAGGCGTACAGCATAGTGCAAACAGCCCTGTAGTAGACACGGTTATAGGCGTACATCATAGTGCAAACAGCCCCGTAGTAGACACGGTTATAGGCGTACAGCATAGTGCAAACAGCCCAGTAGTAGACACGGTTATAGGCGTACAGCATAGTGCAAACAGCCCCGTAGTAGACACGGTTATAGGCGTACAGCATAGTGCAAACAGTCCAGTAGTAGACACGGTTATAGGCGTACAGCATAGTGCAAGCAGCCCCGTAGTAGACACAGTTATAGGCGTACAGCATAGTGCAAACAACCCCGTGGTAGACACGGTTATAGGCGTACAGCATAGTGCAAACAGCTGAAACACACCGTGGTAGACACGGTTATAGGCGTACAGCATAGTGCAAACAGCCCTGTAGTAGACACGGTTATAGGCGTACAGCATCGTGCAAAACAACCCTGTAGTAGACACGGTTATATGCGTACAGCATAGTGCAAACAGCCCCGTAGTAGACACGGTTATATGCGTAACAAGCATAGTGAAAACGACCCTGTAGTAGACACGGTTATATGCCCGTGCAAGCATAGTCTAGCCCTGTAGGTAGACACTGTTTTATCATTCGTAACCGATATAGTGCAAACAGCCCATAGTAGTAGACACGGTTATAGGCGTACAGCATAGTGCAAACAGCCCCGCTGGTAGAACAGTAGACAGTGGTTATAGGCGCACAGCATAGTGCAAACAGCCCCGTAGTAGACACGGTTATAGGCGTACAGCATAGTGCAAACAGCCCCGTTGTAGACACGGTTATAGGCGTACAGCATAGTGCAAACAGCCCCGTGGTAGACACGGTTATAGGTGTACAGCATAGTGCAAACAGCCCCGTTGTAGACACGGTTATAGGCGTACAGCATAGTGCAAACAGCCCCGTAGTAGACACGGTTATAGGCGTACAGCATAGTGCAAACAGCCCCCCGTAGACACGGTTATAGGCGTACAGCATAGTGAACAAACAGCCCCGTAGTAGACACGGTTATAGCGTACAGTAGTGCACAGCATAGTGCAAACAGCCGTACAGTCATAGTGGTCAAACACCTGTAGTAGACCGGTTATAGCGTACAGCATAGTGCAAACAGTAGACACGGTATATAGGCGTACAGCATAGTGCAATAGTGCAACGGTTATATGCGTACAGCAAAGTGCAAACAGCCCCGTAGTAGACACGGTTATAGGCGTACAGCATAGTGCAAACAGCCCCGTGGTAGACACGGTTATAGGCGTACAGCATAGTGCAAACAGCCCTGTAGTAGACACGGTTATAGGCGTACAGCATAGTGCAAACAGCCCCGTAGTAGACACGGTTATAGGCATACAGCATAGTGCAAACAGCCCCGTAGTAGACACGGTTATAGGCGTACAGCATAGTGCAAACAGCCCCGTAGTAGACACGGTTATAGGCGTACAGCATAGTGCAAACAGCCCTGTAGTAGTAGTTAGACGTACAAAAAGCCCAGTAGTAACACGGTTATAGCGGCGTACAGCATAGTTGCAATCTGACCTGTAGTAGACACGGTTATAGGCGTACAGCATAGTGCAAACAGCCCCGTAGTAGACACGGTTATAGGCGTACATCATAGTGCAAACAGCCCCGTGAGTAGACACGGTTATAGGGCGTACAGCATAGTGCAAACAGCCCCGTAGTAGACACGGTTATAGGCGTACCGCATAGTGCAAACAGCCCCGTAGTAGCAAACAGCCCCCTGTAGTAGACACGGTTATAGGCGTACAGCATAGTGCAAACAGCCCACGGTTAGTAGAGTGCACGGTTATAGGCGTACAGCATAGTGCAAACAGCCCCGTAGTAGACACGGTTATAGACGTACAGCATAGTGCAGCAACCATGTAGTAGACACGGTTATAGGCGTACAAAGCATAGTGCAACAGCCCCTGTAGTAGACATGGTTATAGGCGTACAGCAAAGTGCAAACAACCCTGTAGTAGACACGGTTATACAGGCGTAGACACACAGCATGCAAAAGTGCCGTTGCTCGTGTACAGCAAAGTGCAAACAGTGTGTGTAGTAGACACTGTTATAGGCGTACAGCATATAGTGCAAACAGCCCCGTAGTAGACACGTTTATAGGTAGACAGGTGCAGAACAGTGCCCCGTAATAGGTTGTAAAGCACAGTGCACACAGCCCTGTAGTAGACACGGTTATAGGTGTACAGCATAGTGCAAACAGCCCCGTGGTATACACGGTTATAGGCATACAGCACAGTGCAAACATCCGCAGTGGTAGACACAGTTATAGGCGTTACAGCATAGTGCAAACAGCCCCGTTGTAGACATGGTTATAGGCGTACAGCATAGTGCACACAGCCCTGTGGTATACACGGTTATAGGCGTACAGCATAGTGCACACAGCCCCATAGTAGACATGGTTACAGGCATACAGCACAGTGCAAACAAAGGCCAGGCGTACAGCACAGGCAAAACAAACAGCCCCGCAGTAGACACGAGGCTGCCATGCAGTGAAGGGGTTTATGCCTGGATTCCTGTCCCTTCATTTTGAATTTATTTGCCAAATGGGGCATTGTTTAGCTTAACACCGGGGTTAAGGAGATCTATTCATGTGCTTTTAATCTCATATCGTTTTATTTTCAAAGCCAAATGGGGGGTTATTTAGCTCAGCCCACTGCCCAGGAGGATTGCCGTGTGGATTTGGTGCCGTCATACTGACGACTCTGTGGCTGTGGTGTTTGTTTTATCAGTTCAAAGATAAGTTTCAACTGTTCGGGTTTCTATAGTGTTCTAACAGTTCAAAGAGTTACATGTAGACAGTAATCTAGCTAGACTATATATGCACGCACGCGCGCGCGCGCCCACACACACACACAACACACACACACCACACGCAAACACACACACACACACACACACTCATGCACGCAAACACACACACACACAAGCACACAACACACACACACACACACACACACACACGACACACACACACACATACACACACACATCATACACACACACACACACACACCACACACATCACAAAGGGACACACACAACACACACACACAACAGACACACACACCACACACAACAACACACACACACAGAGAGGAGAGAGACACACACACACACATCATACGTACACACACACACACACACTCACTAACATCACTCACACACACACACACACACACACACAAAAACACACACACACACACACATGCACACACACACACACACACAACACACACCATTCACACACACACACAGCACACACACACACACACACACATAATGTTTTCTATGTTTTGTTCCTGTAAATATGTTCTTTTCTCACTGATTTTTTATTATTATTGATGTTTGTACAGTATTTTGTTTTTGAGGGCAGGATGAAAAAAAGCTTTGTCAGCTTATTATTCTTTAACCCTCAATGAAGATAATTGATTGACTTCACTGCACACACACACACACACACACACACACACCACCACACACACACACAACACACACCACACACACACACACACACATATACACCACGCACACGCGCACACGCGCACACGCACACGCACGAACACACGCACACGCACACGCACACACACAAACACCCAACACACACACACACAACACCACACACACACCACACACGCGCGCGCCCACAGCGCGCACGCCACACGCACACGCACCGCACGACGTAGCACACGCACACACGCACGCACGCGCACACGCACACGCACACGCACACGCACACGCCGCACACACACGCACACACACACCACACACACCAAACCACACCACTCTGTTTTGCGAAAGCGTTCGACGTTATCAACCACTCGCTGCTACTAAAAAAAAACTTAACCGTAATACAAAATACCAAGTGACGCCCTAAACATTCTACATTCCCTTCCTTACTAATTCGGCAACGCTTGTTCAAATTGGTTTTAAAAGATCTAAGTTACTCCCAGTACATTTGGTGTTTCCTCAGGGATCTGTTTGGGACCTCTCTTGTTTTCTTTGTATGGTAAACGATCTGCCCTTATGTTAAAAGTCATTCTGAAATGTTGCTGACGTACTTTACGTACACCAAACAGTAATAACCAAATGAACTAGTTAACAATTCTTCAAGCTGACGTTAATAAGATCGGAGAATGGAGGAAACACGGAATCACATGTCACTCAACACGGAAAAGACAAATGTAGATGTAATACTCGGCAAAAGCGACAAAAAATGAGTATCCATTTCCACCATTGTAGGCAAGGCAAAAAAAATTGAAGAACAAGTGGCGAGTCACATAAAAGTTTTTAGGTATCATGTGATAATAACTACTGTGTCGATCATACATCAAACTGGGGAAATGCATCTCAAAAAAGATTTATCAATTGACAAAAATAAAAAACTTTTAAAGCTTCAGTCGCGTAAAATATTTTTCCATGCTCACATTATGTCTAACATAATAACTAATCAACCCTTGGGACAGTTACTAGGTGGAAGCTAGCCATCTACAACAATAAGTCGCGTACATAAAAGAGCTTGTGAAACTAAACTGTGAAACCAAGACCAATAACAGCTAATGATTCCAATAAAAATTAAAAAAAAACACATTTTGCCACTAAAGACAGACTCTCTTCAACAAATGATCTGCCATGTCTTAGTGTGGTAAACGGAGTCGCTCCCCAAGAATTATCAAGACTGTTGCTATAAACCCAAATAGACACACCCACAAGCTTCTTTCCCAGACCACGAAATAATGTTTACAAAACTAGGTTGTTTACTCAGGCGGCACATCATGGAATGATCTGTCTCGTTCTCAAATCGTTTTTTTGTCCTTCCAAAAACAAACGTTTAAAAAAGCAACTTAAAAAAGAATATGCTGATTATTGACTTTGAAAAAATACCATGTGAATATGAGAATGAGTGCCTAAGGCTCTATTGTGCTGTTGAAATGTTTGG
>CM065702.1:2733328-2752251 GCA_017654935.2 Phymorhynchus buccinoides
TAGAAACAAAGTTCACCACAGTTTAAAAGAACAGTCTCGTGCGCTTCTTTTGTGATATATCCCATTACCATAGGGCTATCCTGACGTCCACTGTTGCCGGTTTATCTCCCCTACCCCCTTTTTGGCTTTTACGCAAATAAAATGTTAAAACATACAGTTATAACGTTTAAACTGAAGACATATAGGTCAATGTTTGAATGCTTCAATGGACGCAACTAACACTGGATTGCTTCAAAAAATGTCATTCAAAAATAGATCTCGTAGAGGAATGTTCTCAGATGCTGTAACTATTACATTGGCAGTTCTTCTGTTTCATGGTGACGCCCAACGCCCACCATACTGCTCTTCAGTCAAACACAAACTCGTCATTCTGAGTCACTTTCCTCGGCGCAAGTAGAAAGTGACTCTTCTGAGGCATGTGGTAGGACAGTTGCCTCTTCGTCGTCATCAGAGTCTGGAAAGTCCTCCAGGAAGTCCACCATTTCCGTTGGCAAGATGAGTTCCTCCTCTTCTGTGGTCCACAATGGTTCCATGACGTCATCAATGCTAATCCATCCATGTCCATTGCATGGTGATGGAACATCAGGCATGGGTTCGACGGCCCTCTTCCAAATGGCAGCTTGAAAGTTGCTTCGTTTCATGCGTTGTTGACGGGTTTGTGTGCACGGAGGCATGCTTGCCAATGTCAATGTTGTGGTTTGCGTTCAATGGCTCATCTCCGCATCTCTCCACGAGTAGATGATGTCGGAGGTCATTGACACTGGTGAAACGGTGTTTGCCGTACATGGCACAGGTGAACATTTCAAGATCGTTTTTGACTTCTTCTAGGATGTCCCATGTATCTCCAAATTGGGCAATTATTTCCACGAATCTTGGATTCTGCTGTTCAAAGGACTTTGATGGGTTTCATTTTCCCAATGCCCTTGAATGCACTTGTTGCATCGCATCCCGTGTAAGCATGAAGAGCCAGCAATGCGGTGCAGTGCTGTTGCCCATATGCTTTTGCAATGTCAGTGACATTGATTGTTTGTTGCCAGTTCCTGTGTCGAACAGAATCACCCGACTGGACGTCCTTCAGCTGCAGAGTGAAGTGCAGGAGAATAAAGGAGATGTCTGAGTCTGGACTCTTTACACGGACGAATCTGTAGCCATTCCGTTCAGCGTATGCACAGTAGAGAGCAACTCTGGAAGAGTCTCCTCTTGTGTTGATTTGAGCGTTGCGATTGGCGTCCTTGTTGTTGTCAGTCCATCAACTGATTGCAGCAGGAAGGCTTCTCCCTCACATATCAGGATGACTTTTCTGTCTTTGAATTTTGGCGCAAGTTCATCTTTGCTCCAAACCTCGAGTAGCACTTTGCTGAGCTGCTTCTTGTTTTCGTCATTTGATAGAAACGTCTTCCAATCTGCAGGCCGCTTGGTGCTTTCTCCTTTGATGATGATCTTGTCACCAGTGCCTCTCCTTTTCCTTTCCATGGCTTTGATAGAGTCATTTTGGTACATGTCTGTACTGAACACCACGTCCGTTCCCTTTGGCAGCATGTCAAATGTTTTTTTAGCTATCTCCCTAAAGTTGGAAGGAAGCTGTTGCAAACAGTGAAAGACTGCATTGCCATCGATCACAACCAGTGTCTCGTCATGGGGAGGTAGAGCAGCATCTTCCAGATCTTTGGTGAGGTAGTTAAACCCTTTGGCTTTGTCAGTCTTGGCCAGGAAATTGTCGGCAGTGGCAATACTGTAAGGCACAGGAGTAAGTTGGTATGTCATCAACTGTTTCAGATCGAGTTGAACACCTTCTTCCTGTGCCTTCACAAGGAGTTGGAAGGCGATGTTTCCTTGTTGTTTGTACTCCACAACTTTCTTCTTGGAAGTCTTCATGCGGACGACTTTGTTCATTGAAGCCATCGTTTTCAACTTCAGATGTTTGACACGTTCAAAGAAGTAGTCATTTGCCATCAGTCTGTGCATGATGAACGCCTCCTCGGCTTTACCAGCTTTCTCTGCTCTGAGAACATCATGCTGAATGTCAGCTGGGACAGATGCTCCTGATGACAAGACGATGAGGTTGACAGAGGCTTCCACACAGAAAGGGTCGATTAAACTTTTTATTGCTTCCTGAGTCTTCTTGACGTTGCTTTCGCTCTTCAGTATCTCAGAAGGACGCAAGTCACGGTGTCTGCTGCCAACCTCATCCCCTTGAGCCATGTTAGCCATGTCAAGAGTTGCTTGAAGATACTTTGACCTCTCATGTGTTGTTCTGACCCATCTTTGGTAGGCCTCATGATTAGACAGCAGTGCCGTGAGACCAGCACTACCTCCCCCAGCTCCACCTCGGCTTTTTGCATGCTTCATGAACGTTTCCTCCATGGTCTTGTCCACTGCACAGCAATTGCCAGGAATGAAGGATCTGGCCACACTGAATGCACCTCTTTTCAGCAGATCCTTGGCTCCATGATGTGACAAGTCAATGTTAGGTAAGAAGACTGAGAAGGAGGTCAGGTAGCGTGCATAATTTGATCCACTAAAACTGAAGAAGAGGTCTGGCATCTGAGACATCGTGTTTGCATAGAGCAGGAAATCGTTGGTTTTGACAGCCTCAATGAGCGCCAGGACAAGCCAGACATGATCGATGTACGACGACCAAAATTGTGCAGTTGGTCTAAAGGCTCTGACTCTGTCTCTAAACTGTCCGTACTCTGCCATGAAACTGGTGATAGCTTCATCTTGCTGAAACTGTGACAATGTCGCTTTTGAGAACAACGATGAGGCTGCCTGGAGTTTGATCATACTTTCTTCTGGTAGTGTCGGAAATGACGTGTCTTCATCCTTGATTTCAAGATATCTAGTTTCCAGCATCATGCGTTCGATACTCTCGTTTTTTCATTTCTCTTTTATGGACAGTCATGCATTCTCAATAATTGGCTTTCTTTCCTGAAATAACTTTTTGAAATGTCCAGAATGATGTCTTCAGTTTAAACGTTATAACTGTATGTTTTAACATTTTATTTGCGTCAAAGCCAAAAAGGGGGTAGGGGAGATAAACCGGCAACAGTGGACGTCAGGATAGCCCTATGGTAATGGGATATAGCTCAAAAGAAGCGCACGAGACTGTTTTTTTAAACTATGGTAAACTTTGTTTCTAAAAACTTGCACAGTTTTGGCGAGGTACAGTTTATTGCTAATATTTCAGCAAATTCACAGTGTGCCGCGTTTGACAGACGGTGGGTGCGCAAGTAGCTTCACTGCGGTCCAAGTATTGTAGTTATTGTCGTTCTGATTATTGTATCGTGCAAAAGACATTGATATCGACAAAAACGAATAGCAAATTCTTGCAGGTTAAAAAACAAAGACACAGTTAATCAACAAACTTAATAGAAGAGTTTGGACCGGCAAAAAGCGGCCCCGGCACCGGAGATGGGTACCCTTGAAAATTAAGCCAGAAGGAACAGTCCAAATGAGAATTTTCTCTGGGAACATTTGTTTTCGTGATCTATACACCCTAAACTACCAGACAATGCCCATGAAAAATGCATTAGGGGGGGGGGGGGTGCATGGTAAGCAGGAATTCCTCACAGAGTATTAGTAGATGGTGCATTTTTTAGTTTCAGGTGGCAGTGAGTTCCAGGAGTTAGCAACTCTGTTACTGAAAACAATGCTTACGTTTGTTAGTGTTATACCGTTGAATTTATACTTTCCCCTCTTGGTTTCTAGTTGTGTTAAACAAGGATGGTGAGAAAAGAGACTCAAAACTGATATCATCTAAGTTGTGATCATCATATGATAAGATATTGATATGATATGATGGCAGATCGATGATCAGGCCATGGGCCTTTGATCTGGTCGTGTTGATCCAAAACTTTTGTTCACAACATTTTCTCTTTATGTCTCATTCTTTTGCAAATGTTTTTTGTTTCTTAAATTTGTTTTTTGTTTTGTTTCTAATCCAAGGACAGATTGTAAGAATAGGCATCGCCTAAAATCTTTATCCTTGTCGAATAAAGTTTTCCAGTGTTCCAGTGTCTCTCTAGATAGGGACAGGCTTCATCAGCCTAGGCCTCGCGGCCTATACTAATGCTTGCTTACACATTGCAGTGACTCTGTGTGTGTGTATGTGTAGTGTGCCTCGTTGGAAGTTTTCAAAGCCCAGATATAAACTCTATCCCCCCCCCCCCCCACCCCCCCCCCCCCCCCCCCGCCCTGCTTCCAGCTCCCCAATGACCCTTACCCCCTGACCCTCTCTACCCCCCCCCCCCTGAAGATGATCATCTGGGCAGCTACTACTTCCCGCAGTACTACAGTTCATGTGAAAGTTCGTTTAGCGTCCTCAGTTATGGAAAAGGCACACATGGGACATTATATTTTTTTTTAATAACTATAAAGAGTGTGGGACGATCCTGGAGGTACTGAAAAAAAAGTCCCCAGGTTTTAATCGATAAGACTGAACATTGACTATTAGCATAGTTCATACCGAAAGCCCCAGTTTTATACATCAGAATCAGCAGCTTGCTGAAGAAGGATTCAAGAGCAAGAAGTATTCTACAATTTAACGTCTATTCTCATAATGTGAATTTTAGACTAGAGGCAGAAGAGAGAGAGTGTGTGTGTGGGGGGGGGGCAGTAGGGGGGAGAGGAGAGAGAGAGGGCAGAGTAGAAGAGAAGGACGAGAGAGAGAGGAGAGAGAGAGAGAGAGAGAGAGAGAGAGAGAAATTAAAGATCGAAGTGTGTGTGTGTGCACGCATCTTATGTGGGAGGGGTGGGTAAAGAGACAGACAAGAGAGATGGATAAAAGTTTATGCATAATTATAGGGGAAATTCGGACACGTGCGCAAATCTTTTCCCTTTGTTTCACTTATTTATGGATTGTGCACGGGTTTCCGCATGGAATATCCGCTTATGTGCGTACACGGCCTTACTAGTGTTAGGCATGTATTGGAATGTACTATAGTTCCATAGTGTTGCGCAGATAAACCAGTAAGGATAATGCACTGAAATAGGCAGGTATTGGAATGTACTATAGTTCCATAGTGTTGCGCAGATAAACCAGTAAGGATAATGCACTGAAATAGGCAGGTATTGGACTGCTATAGTTCCATAGTGTTGCACACATAAACCAGTAAGGATAATGCACTGAAATAGGCAGGTATTGGACTGCTATAGTTCCATAGTGTTGCGCACATAAACCAGTAAGGATAATGCACTGAAATAGGCAGGTATTGGACTGCTATAGTTCCATAGTGTTGCGCACATAAACCAGTAAGGATAATGCACTGAAATAGGCAGGTAATGGACTACTATAGTTCCATAGTGTTGCGCACATAAACCAGTAAGGATAATGCGCTGAAATAGGGAGGCGCCGTGGCTCAGTTAGAGTCGCCACTCGTAATCCAATGGGATTGTGAGTGCGCTGGTTCGAACCAAGCTCTGTCCGCTGTGTCGTGTCCTCGAGAAAGGCACTTTACTCCTATGGTCGTGTACGCATACATGCAGAGATTCCGTGCGGAAACCCGTGCGCAATCCGCAATAAGTAAAAGAAAGAAGCGAAAAGATATACGCACGTGTCCGAATTTCCCCTAATCCGTAATTTTCTACCCTTCTTTCTTTCACTTATTTACGGATTGTGCGTGGGATTTCCGCATGAAGTGTGTATGAGGCCTATTTTCTAGTCCTTTGGATGAGACTAAAAACCGAGGTCCTGTGTGCGAACGCATGCACAAGATCTTGCGCGCACACAGCCCATTCCGTTATTCGTATAGTGTTGTGCCAGTGGGTCGGATGACACAAACTCACATAGCATGCATCCTAAGCACCAATAGCAGTCTAAATGAAGACTTTGGGCGTGGGGCAGGATAAACATCCCCAATCAGAAGAGAAGAAATTTGCCATGGTTCGTGTGTCCTTTTATCTTTCAGGAGGAAGATGGAATACCCTTAGCAGCTCCTTTGTTGTCAGACGTATTGGACTCTGCGGTTAGGTACATTATAGTCACAGAGGCGTCTCTGTGAAATTCGGGTTGCTCCCACCTGGAGAGCGCGTCGCAGCCAGAGGCGCGCCACCCATTTTTTTTTTTTTTTTTGCATGCGATTTTTGTGTGACTGATGATGAAGGAAGGGAGGGGGGTAAATTTTGACCAAATGATAACTTTTTTGTTGCCACTGGGTTTAGCGTATGCTATAATTAGCACTAAAGTGGAGAAAGAAAATGTTGATTAACTTCATTCACACATACACACAAATATCTGTTGTCAGCTACCATTTTAATGATAATAAAAATACTACAATGGATACAACAATGGAGCAAACATAATGTAAAAAAAGAACATGTGCTTCCACCAATACACAGCATACTGATATAGATTATTATAAAAACTAAAATAATTGACAGCTCAGTAGTATGTTTCCGAATTTTAAAAGCACTTTGACATGGATATGTTAAAGATATGAAAAACAAAATCAACAACAAAAAGTTTTAAGCAGTTTATCATAACTTCAGCAAATTTAAAAGTTTGCTTCAATAAAAGTTATGTTTAAGTTGATAAGAATATACAAAATAAAAACTTTTTCAGAAGTTTGATTAAAATAAAATCATATTTATAGTGAATACAAATGAACAGAATACACAAAATAATACCAACTACACCATCACTGAAAACATTTGAATACATTCATCTTCATTAGGTTATTTACATATCATGCAATTTATTTTGTCATAATTTTTGTTAGCTATTTTTCATCACTGGATGCTATGCAATAAAGGATAGTAAGAATATATTTCCCCCCCCTGTACTTAATAGAGAAAAGGGTCATACATTAATTAAAAACTAATCAAAAGTAGATGTCCATTCTTGTTCTAGTTTGAACGATAGATACAAAAAACATCTGAATGATCTTATTGCCCAGGCAAAAAGTTTGCTCTTTAGTAAAATCAGCAAAATTAATGCAAATTAAATTCTTGAGTTGATCAGCGAAATCATCACAAAACTTTTTAAATCAATCAGCAAAATTACCACTAGCAATGTCAACTTTAACAAAGAAGGAGTCAGAGAGAGAGAGAGTCAGAGAGAGAGAGAGAGAGAGAGAGAGAGATTTCAGAAACTTTATTTTATGAGAGACAGAGACAGACAGACAGAGAACGATACTTTTTAATTTAAAGAGGGAAATAGAATAAGCAAATACATGCTTTTTTGCTGAGCGAGAGAGAGACAGACAGAGAGAGAGACAGAAAGATTCAGAAAGAGAGAGAGAGAGGGAGGGGGGCTTTAGAAGCAGTGAGCGGAAGACAGCCCATGAGAGCAACAGGGATAGAACAGCACAGAGACAGAAAATTGGACAGACACAAAAAATAATATTAAAAAAAGCGATGTATTTACCAATTATATGAAGAACAATACTAGCTGCATGAGGATAATGAGTGAAACGATGGCACAACAAATAGGCAATGCACAAAAGTCATTCCAATTTCAAATAAAACCAAAACTCTGGACATTTAAATAAAAATAGAAACATAATTATTTCAAAAAGCATTAACCTGCATGTGCGCTATGTTGTGCCAAGGCCTTCTCTCTTGTAGATCAATGTAACAAATGTAAGGCCCTTTTGCATACAACGCTTGAAATCAAATTCACACGCCTGGGTTTTATCTCCCTTGTTTTCTTTTCTTAGTACTGTTTGACATAGCAAGATGGATGTCTTATCTGTAGATTCACATCGATTGTCTTTAACAAAGTGAGTACATTTGTCCAGGATTTCTTTGTCTGTGTGTGTGTGTGTGTGTGTGTGTGTGTGTGTGTAATGGTCAATAATGCAATGTTGCTTCATACAAGTGTTTAAATCCATTTTGTTTTACTTGATATAAATCATGTTTCTGTTATGCTTTGTTTTTGTGTGTGTTCTTTCTAACTCAGGGGCATCAAATCTGGACAGATACATGTTGAAAACAGCGATGGATCAGCCTGTCTGTTAACCCCTCGACTGCCAAAGAAAAGTAGAGAACAAAACATTAAATTTATAAAATCATGACATGAAAAAGAACTGATAGAGCCAATTTGGCAAAAATGGTCAGGGGATAAAACCCTCTTGACTGTGGTAAAGCAAACAAGCAGCATATCAGTTATTCCCCTTCATCTGATGATGTTTTGGGGGTGGGGGTGGCTGAGGTGGGGGAGCAGACTTGGGAAACCTAGCTATCAATGGGAGCAGACTTGGGAAACCTAGCTATCAATGGGAGCAGACTTGGGAAACCTAGCCATCAATGGGAGCAGACTTGGGAAACCTAGCTATTAATGTGAGCAGACTTGGGAAACCTAGCCATCAATGGGAGCAGACTTGGGAAACCTAGCCATCAATGGGAACAGACTTGGGAAACCTAGCCATCAATATAGTAATAAAAGGCAGCGGGGTTTCTTTCTACTCTTACCGACTTATAACTGCTGTGGGATTTTTACGTGCGTAAAGCGCACGGGTCAGACTTGCTTTAAGTCCCCATCCAAATGACTCAACGTTCAGTTCGATTTTCCCGTCAAACTAGAAAGAAAGGGTGAGGCCGGGATTCAAACCCGGGTCACTCTTGCATTGGAATTGGCAGGTGAACTTCTTTACCACTCTGCAACCTTCCTTCCTTGGTCCTCGACCATTGGAATTTTTTGAGTCATGTACGACTTTTTACAAAATTAGTGCCCCTGAGTTTACCTTATTTCTGGCCTGATTTGTAGTAAGTTTATTCCTGTCAGTATTAGATTACTACCGGTAGCTTGTTCAGATTTGAAGTGTTAAGTCATGGCACATTATGAAATGAACACAACGATTCTGTCACTTGTGTCAATGCAACAACAACAATGTTTTCAACATCTTTAGAATATTCATTTTTGGGGGATATTCATTTTTATTTGAAATTGTAAAGTTTTTGTTAGGTTAGGTACATTAAGGTCACAGAGGCATCTCCGTGAAACCCGGGCTGCTCCCACCCGGAGAGCGCGTCGCAGCCAGAGGCGCATCACCCAATGTTGTTGTTTTTTTGCATGCGATTTTTGTGTGACTGATGAGGAAGGGAGGGGGGTAAATTTTGACCAAATGACAACTTTTTTGTCGCCACTGGGCTTAACGTGTGCTAAGTGCATGAGCACACGGGACCTCAGTTTATCGTCTCATCCGAAAGACTCCACGTTCAGACCACAAGGCCTAGTGCAAAGTGAGAGGAAAAATCCCCTGTACCCAGGTTCGAACTCAGGTTTACTTGACACGAAGCGAAAGCTCTACCACTGTGCCACTGTACAGTGTATGGTGTATCATTGATGTATTTGTATTGATCCAAACAACAGTATCGCCTTTTAAAAATTTATTTCTACAGTAGCTGTATGTCATCTACAGCATAGATTTGTACATGAATTTTATTCCAAGGAAAAATGTTCTTAATTTCATCATACATTTTATTTATTTTTTTAAAAATCTGCAAAAATAAAATCCAACTACACATTTAAAAAAACATTTTTACCTCAATAATCACACAAATAACTACACATAATTTTATTATGGATATTGATACACGTACAAATTCTACAAATCACAGAGAATAACATACTGTTGGCAACAAGAGAAATGTTATGCGTTATTTCAAAGAAAATGGATACCCAGAGTAAAGTTGCTCATTTTTTTCTTCAAAAACACAGAATGAGTTAGCCGCCTATCTGCTTGTGAAAGATGGCGATCCCGTTTCTTGTTTAACAACATAATAATAATAATAATAATAGGGATATTTATATAGCGCCATTCTAGGTGAAACCTACTCAGAGCGCTTAACAAATAACATAAAACATGAAACAAAATAATATTTGATCTTTAGCTATATCCTTTGATGTAAAACATGTACTAGAAAAGAGGCGAGCAAATGTAAGAGGGTAGAAAAAAATATATAAAAATAATTCAAAAGAAAAATTGTGATTCGATGAAAAAGAAACAGAAATTCTACAGGGTTCATACTCTCAAACAGAGGGCAAATTCAAGGGTTTTTCAAGGGGATTTTCTAATTTCTCAAGGGGTAGCTTTGGTTAGGAAATTGCCATTTGCTGCAAGTGTCTGGCCAATACTTTTTCCAGCCGGTGTTGTTGACGAACTGCTACCAGCACGCATGAAATCTGTGAGCGTTGCAACCGGTTTGCTTGCTTTTTGTGATTCCACATGTTTCTTTCCTTTAGCGTGGCTTTGAAGTGCAGCTTCACCCATCCCACGAACATCGACGATCTTCTTGCACAATTTGCAGAAACATGCATATTTGTTGTCCTTGCACTCGGCGATCCAAGCCTTATACTCCTCCTTATCTAGCCACAGTGGGCAAAAAATACATTTTCCCTTCGGCATGACGACTTCTTTCCACGAAAACGCGCTTGTTTTCACAGGCGGATATTCGGTTTGCGCATGCCCAAACAAGAACCATAACTGACTCCGACAAAAATTGTCTCCCTTTGGTTGTAGCAGACGACGAAGCGAATCTTTGAGAACGAAAATCTAAATTTCTTCGCAATGTTGTTCTCGGCTTTCAAACTCGTCAGTTCTGATGATTTTGCGCAGAAATGACTTTGGAAGCGTGATTTTCAATTTTTCAAGGGATAGGGGCCAAAATGCCATTTTTCAAGGGTTTTCAAGAATCATTTTGGCAAGTTGAAATCTCAAGGGTTTTCAAGGGTTCTCAAGGGGCGTACGAACCCTGTTCTACAGAAAAGTATGCAATAGCGACTATTTAAGCAGTATTGTTTCGTACATACAACAGTTTTTATACATGAATGGTTTTTGTATAAATCATAACGCTTTCTTTTTTTCTTTTTGCCAGGGATAAACAGGCATAAGACACATAATGTGGCGCAGTGTGCGCAGCAGTATTATTACTATTAAGTATGTGATGCATACCTTTACGAAAAGCACCAATAAAAAATGAGGAAAATACACCATTACCAACAAGTAAAAAGTGCACAATATTTGTAACTTTCCATAAAATATTAGTTTACAAAGAGAAACTACCAGACGCTCAGAAATTTAAAACAATATCTTCAGTAAAAACATTCAGGAAAAAACCACGCAAAAAAGTTATACTCCTTTGCCGACCATAGTTGAGCAAAGGACAAAGAGTCAAGACGCACACGAGTTACAAGGGACGTATATCTGAACAATAAATGATGGTTCAAGATCCAGGCATTTTATCAGCTTTCCTGTAAATCTAGAAACAGCTAGAGAAGCATGTATGCGTGTGATGGTGCAAATAACGGCGTAATGCTTGAGTCAGCACCGACGCTAAGTTTGTGTGAAGGGTCGGGAAGTCTTTCTTTCTTTTTGTAAGTTTATGATCGATGCTATCTCCAAATTCCAGCCCGTTGCACAAAAAAAGCTTTACAGAATGCGTACCGGAAAATACGGTTATCATTTGCGTGACGTTAAAAAGTGGTAGCCCTTTACTGTTTTGACTGAATCACCTTAAACCAGTTATGTGCTGGATTCAAAATTATTTCATAAGGTTTACTGGGCACCCACTAGCATGTTTGCTTGCTGCAAAATCATAATCTCTGCGAGGCACAACGTTTTGCCTTCAACGTTGGTCTAGGCGCCTTAAACAATGGCGCAGTTGATGAATGGCAACAACAACAAAAAGGGAAGAAAAAAGTCAAACATTCTGTAGGAGCAGTGTCCAATAAGATGTACAAACTAAATTGCGTCCCAAAGTTGATGCATAAACTAACACATACAAAACAAACAAAATATTTATATATCACTTTCATAGAAAAATTGTTCTTCTTTTGATAAAATGGTTTCTTCTTGGACCTGTGAGTTCACCTTCCTCATTCCCCTGATGGTAAAGTCAAGTGCAGCCAGGTCCAATGAGCTTTATCATCTCATAACTTGAGACATGAATGACGCACACGGTTAGGGCAGGAGCCACCAGTGTGTCGCATTCCTCGTTTCCCTGATGGTAAAGTCAAGCACAGCCAGGTCCAATTAACTTTATGATCTCATAACTTGCGACATGAATGACACACACAGTTAGGGCAGGAGCCACCAGTGTCGCCTTCCAAGTTGGTTAAACCCATGAGTTGTAATCTGACTGGGACATCAACAAAAAGCATCCTTTCTAAAAATAAAAAAATGTATATCACCCTTTTAATAATCAGCTTTCATCAAAACTCCTCTACCTCTGTCTGTTTTAACTTTCTGGGGTATGTTTAGATTGTAAGTCTTCATCCTTTGATCCTCATTGTCTGTGTGTGTGTGTATGTATGTATGTGTGGTGTGTATTGTGTGTGTGTGTGTGTGTGTGTGTGTGTGTGTGTGTGTATGTA
Source organism: Phymorhynchus buccinoides (assembly GCA_017654935.2). NCBI lineage: Eukaryota > Metazoa > Mollusca > Gastropoda > Neogastropoda > Raphitomidae > Phymorhynchus > Phymorhynchus buccinoides. Next base: position 2,745,642 of record CM065702.1, read on the forward strand.
TGTGTGGTGTGTGTGTGTGTGTGTGTGTGTGTGTGTGTGTGTATGTGTGGTGTGTGTGTTGTGTGTGTGTGTGTGTGTGTGTGTGTGTATGTATGTGTGGTGTGTGTTGTGTGTGTGTGTGTGTGTGTGTGTGTATGTGTGGTGTGTGTGTGTGTGTGTGTGTGTGTATGTATGTGTGGTGTGTGGTGTGTGTGTGTGTGTGTGTATGTATGTGTGGTGTGTGTTGTGTGTGTGTGTATGTATGTGTGGTGTGTGTGTGTGTGTGGCATGTGTGTGTGTGTGATGTTGCGTGCATGCATGTATGTGTGTGCACATGCCTTTATATCATACCACAGTACTTCATAATTATAAGGATTTAAAAATTAAAAAACGCCACATGGGTGGACCTAAAATAAAAAAGAATAAATAAAATATAACATGTTATTGTCCAAAAAATGTAGAGCACAAATCAAGACATTAAAACTGATAGAGAGAAGAAAAGATAAAAAAAATACACAAATGATATAAAGCATCACTGCATCTGCACGTTTGGTTTCTCAGCAAAATCATAACAACATAAAAGAAGTGCGTCCCCCCCCCCCGAAAACAGCCAGCTTTCTTCTCCTCCTTCTCGACTTGCCCCAGTGGTGGAGTGTGGGTGAGGGTCTGTCGTGCGCACTCAGAGGGGAAGGGTCGGAGAGCTGGCAGGGCCCGCTGATCTCTTCAGTTGTTATTCTTCTGCTCATACATCATGATATCCTGGAGGGAAAAATGGGCGACAATCAATTTTTGATCAGAGTGCATCAGCTATTAGGGCTACAATGGGTGACAGCAGTGCAGGCATACTCCTGAAATCAGGATTGAAAAAGTTCATAGGAAGAGTCTTCAGGATTGGCCATCCACAATCGTGGTCTTATAAAAATCAAATATTTCAGCCAACATTGACGGCAGATTAAAACAAGATGATAGATATGCAATTCCAACACCACCCCACCCATCCTGTATACACAGACACACATTGATGGCAAGATGACAGATATATACCATTCTACCACCACCCCACCCACCCTGTATACACAGACACACATTGACGGCAAGATGACAGATATATACCATTCTACCACCACCCCACCCACCCTGTATACACAGACACACATTGACGGCAAGATGACAGATATATACCATTCTACCACCACCCCACCCACCCTGTATACACAGACACACATTGACGGCAAGATGACAGATATACACCATTCCAACACCACCCCACCCATCCTGTATACACAGACACACATTGACGGCAAGATGACAGATATATACCATTCTACCACCACCCCACCCATCCTGTATACACAGACACACATTGACGGCAAGATGACAGATATATACCATTCCAACACCATCCCCACCCACCCTGTATACACAGACACACATTGACGGCAAGATGACAGATATATACCATTCTACCACCACCCCACCCACCCTGTATACACAGACACACATTGACGGCAAGATGACAGATATACACCATTCTAACACCACCCCACCCATCCTGTATACACAGACACATTGACGGCAAGATGACAGATATACACCATTCCAACACCACCCCACCCATCCTGTATACACAGACACACATTGACGGCAAGATGACAGATATATACCATTCTAACACCACCCCACCCATCCTGTATACACAGACACACATTGACGGCAAGATGACAGATATATACCATTCTACCACCACCCCACCCAACCTGTATACACAGACACACATTGACGGCAAGATGACAGATATACACCATTCCAAAACCACCCCACCCACCCTGTATACACAGACACACATTGACGGCAAGATGACAGATATATACCATTCTAACACCACCCCACCCATCCTGTATACACAGACACACATTGACGGCAAGATGACAGATATACACCATTCCAACACCACCCCACCCACCCTGTATACACAGACACACATTGACGGCAAGATGACAGATATATACCATTCCAACACCACCCCACCCATCCTGTATACACAGACACACATTGACATTGACGGCAAGATGACAGATATATACCATTCTACCACCACCCCACCCATCCTGTATACACAGACACACATTGACGGCAAGATGACAGATATATACCATTCTAACACCATCCCCACTCATCTTGTATACACAGACACACACACTTTGGACATCATTTTTAATGTGTTCACTGCTTCAGGATTGGGAAGATTCAGAGACCATTGAAACGAGTCATTTCAGGATTGAGAGAATGTTTTACTTTTGCCCATGGGCTACTAGGGTCATATCTGTGAATAACTGGACGTCCAGGACAAAGCAACACAATGCACAGAACCAATTTGCCAATAACCCGCCACTTTGGTGACTTTTTGTTATGAAAGTAGTCACAAAGAAAGGTCTTATTTATCATTATGCAAAGCTTAGTGGTTGTGCTACTATTTCTAGTTGGTTTTCTTTTTTTTACTACAATGTTTTAGTGTGTTTCTTACCACACATCCTTACACACGCACACCAGAACATATACCCACTTCGTTTGTTTTTCTACACATGAGTCAAAAAAATGGATAACGTTACTGGTACTGACCAGGATGAAAATGGATAACGTTACTGGTACTGACCAGGATGAAAATGGATAACGTTACTGGTACTGACCAGGATGAAAATGGATAACATTACTGGTACTGACTGGATGAAAATGGATAACGTTACTGGTACTGACTGGATGAAAATGGATAACGTTACTGGTACTGACCAGGATGAAAATGGATAACATTACTGGTACTGACTGGATGAAAATGGATAACGTTACTGGTACTGACTGGATGAAAATGGATAACGTTACTGGTACTGACCAGGATGAAAATGGATAACATTACTGGTACTGACTGGATGAAAATGGATAACATTACTGGTACTGACTGGATGAAAATGGATAACGTTACTGGTACTGACCAGGATGAAAATGGATAACATTACTGGTACTGACTGGATGAAAATGGATAACGTTACTGGTACTGACTGGATGAAAATGGATAACATTACTGGTACTGACTGGATGAAAATGGATAACGTTACTGGTACTGACTGGATGAAAATGGATAACGTTACTGGTACTGACCAGGATGAAAATGGATAACATTACTGGTACTGACTGGATGAAAATGGATAACGTTACTGGTACTGACTGGATGAAAATGGATAACGTTACTGGTACTGACCAGGATGAAAATGGATAACATTACTGGTACTGACTGGATGAAAATGGATAACGTTACTGGTACTGACCAGGATGAAAATGGATAACATTACTGGTACTGACTGGATGAAAATGGATAACATTACTGGTACTGACTGGATGAAAATGGATAACATTACTGGTACTCACCAGGATGAAAATGGCCCCAAACATAAGCGCCTTCTTCTTGACATCCATGTTGATAGGGACTGCACAACAACACGCAACAGAACGGTGCGAAAATGGCCTCTCTCTCTCTCTCTCTGATGCTAAACATGGGTATGTTGTTGTTGTTGTCGTACCCTGGCTAAAAGGAACAAATTTTATTATAAAATTAATGTAGAATTGAACAAATCCACAGATAAGCCGCATCGTCTATAAGCCGCATGGGCCAAAGTTGAGGGGAAAAGTAGCGGCTTATAGTCCGCATTTTACGGTATTTAAAGCGGGGTTCCTGATTTTGCTCACTTTAAAAGGGTATGGGTAGCGCACCCTTTGTTTTTAAGCTTTAATGCATAGTTTCACCTCCTGTTTCATATTTTAAGGGTGAACTTGAATTTTTGGGTAGTCTTATTTGCCACATAGTAAATAAGTTGATCTTCAGGCAAGTGTCAACAGCCGGACCTCCTGCTACACACACCCTCCTTTTGTTCTGAACACACACAGTTACACCAGCACATACAGAGAACACAAACACATGCACATGGGCACGTGCACATACACGCACAGTTACACAGCACATACAGAGAACACAAACACATGCACATGGGCACGTGTACAAACACACACAGTTACACCAGCACACACAGAGAACACAAACACATGCACATGGGCACGTGCACATACACGCACAGTTACACAGCACATACAGAGAACACAAACACATGCACATGGGCACGTGCACAAACACGCACAGTTACACCAGCACATACAGAGAACACAAACACATGCACATGGGCACGTGTACAAACACACACAGTTACACCAGCACACACAGAGAACACAAACACATGCACATGGGCACGTGCACAAACACGCACAGTTACACCAGCACACACAGAGAACACAAACACATGCACATGGGCACGTGTACAAACACACACAGTTACACCAGCACACACAGAGAACACAAACACATGCACATGGGCACGTGTACAAACACACACAGTTACACCAGCACACACAGAGAACACAAACACACACAGTTACACCAGCACACACAGAGAACACAAACACATGCACATGGGCACGTGTACAAACACACACAGTTACACCAGCACACACAGAGAACACAAACACATGCACATGGGCACGTGTACAAACACACACAGTTACACCAGCACACACAGAGAACACAAACACACACAGTTACACCAGCACACACAGAGAACACAAACACATGCACATGGGCACGTGTACAAACACACACAGTTACACCAGCACACACAGAGAACACAAACACACACAGTTACACCAGCACACACAGAGAACACAAACACATGCACATGGGCACGTGTACAAACACACACAGTTACACCAGCACACACAGAGAACACAAACACACACAGTTACACCAGCACACACAGAGAACACAAACACATGCACATGGGCACGTGTACAAACACACACAGTTACACCAGCACACACAGAGAACACAAACACACACAGTTACACCAGCACACACAGAGAACACAAACACATGCACATGGGCACGTGTACAAACACGCACAGTTACACCAGCACACACAGAGAACACAAACACATGCACATGGGCACGTGTACAAACACACACAGTTACACCAGCACACACAGAGAACACAAACACATGCACATGGGCACGTGTACAAACACACACAGTTACACCAGCACACACAGAGAACACAAACACACACAGTTACACCAGCACACACAGAGAACACAAACACATGCACATGGGCACGTGCACAAACACGCACAGTTACACCAGCACATACAGAGAACACAAACACATGCACATGGGCACATGCACAAACACGCACACACACAAGAGTAAGCTGAACTGTGATTTTCTTTTCAAGGGAGCTAAAAGCATAGCACGAACAATGAATGGTTTTGCACAGTGATGGAAAATCATAGTAAGTACATTCAACATAGTTCGCCTTTAGCAAAGCTAAAGCGTTCACACAAACGTTTACTCTGTAAAATACGGTAGTTTATAAACATTAAAGCATTCACAGAGTCATAGTCCGTAAAATATGGTAGTTTATCAACGTTAAAGCATTCACAGAGTCATAGTCCGTAAAATATGGTAGTTTATCAACGTTAAAGCATTCACAGAGTCATAGTCCGTAAAATATGGTAGTTTATCAACGTTAAAGCATTCACAGAGTCATAGTCCGTAAAATATGGTAGTTTATCAACGTTAAAGCATTCACACAGACTTTTACTCTGTAAAAAACGGTAGTTTATCAACGTTAAAGCGTTCACAGAGTCATAGTCCGTAAAATATGGTAGTTTATCAACGTTAAAGCATTCACAGAGTCATAGTCCGTAAAATATGGTAGTTTATCAACGTTAAAGCATTCACACAGACTTTTACTCTGTAAAAAACGGTAGTTTATCAACATTAAAGCGTTCACACAGACTCACAGGAGACGCGGAAGTTGTCAGAATCAGTGAACATCTCCTTCAGCAGTCCAGGCCACTGCTTGCTGATCTTGCCCATCTCTGAACCATCCTTGGCATCACAGATCTGTGCACACACGCACACATATACACGCACACATACACACGCACATGCATATATAGACACACACATACACGCACACACACACACAATTACAGACACACAAGCACATACATATATACACATACACGCACGCACACATACACACGCACATACATATATACACACACACATACACGCATGCACACACACAATTACAGACACACAAGCACATACATATATATACACATACATGCACGCACACATACACACACACACACACACATGTATATATACACACACAGTGACACACAAAGATGTTTTTTTGTTTTGTATAATGTTTGTCATGTTGCGTAACCATGAGCTTTGAAATGATATGAAGAACAGTCTTGCTGCTTCCTCTGATCTTCCATTATTTCATGAGGAGTTTCCACTCTTTTTACATACAAACTTTGCTTAAATCTACAGCGTAGAAATTAGCGCTTGGAAAAACAAACAAAATATATACGCACATGCACAAACTGTAACAAAGACATAAAACTTCCAACACCAACAAAAAGCAGACACAAATTCTCGTTCTCTCACACACACTGTCTCTCTCTCTCTCTCTCTTTCTCACAACTTATCCGTCGCTCGGCGATCCACTTGTAGGCTATG
>CM065702.1:2752751-2755251 GCA_017654935.2 Phymorhynchus buccinoides
CAACAATACTGCACCATAGTAGTCAGTAGTCATGCTCACTACTTCTATTGTATTAAAACAACAATACTGCCCCACGTAGGATAGTAAGTCCACCATAGTAGTCAGTATGCTCACTACTTCTATTGTATTAAAACAACAATACTGCCCCACGTAGGATAGTAAGTCCACCATAGTAGTCAGCATGCTCACTCCTTCTATTGTATTAAAACAACAATACTGCCCCACGTAGGATAGTAAGTCCACCATAGTAGTCAGCATGCTCACTCCTTCTATTGTATTAAAACAACAATACTGCCCCACGTAGGAGTAAGTCCACCATAGTAGTCAGCATGCTCACTAGTATTAAAACAACAATACTGCCCCACGTAGGATAGTAAGTCCACCATAGTAGTCAGCATGCTCACTCCTTCTATTGTATTAAAACAACAATACTGCCCCACGTAGGATAGTAAGTCCACCATAGTAGTCAGCATGCTCACTCCTTCTATTGTATTAAAACAACAATACTGCCCCACGTAGGATAGTAAGTCCACCATAGTAGTCAGTATGCTCACTCCTTCTATTGTATTAAAACAACAATACTGCCCCACGTAGGATAGTAAGTCCACCATAGTAGTCAGCATGCTCACTCCTTCTATTGTATTAAAACAACAATACTGCCCCACGTAGGATAGTAAGTCCACCATAGTAGTCAGTATGCTCACTCCTTCTATTGTATTAAAACAACAATACTGCCCCACGTAGGATAGTAAGTCCACCATAGTAGTCAGCATGCTCACTACTTCTATTGTATTAAAACAACAATACTGCACCACGTAGGATAGTAAGTCCACCATAGTAGTCAGCATGCTCACTACTTCTATTGTATTAAAACAACAATACTGCTCCACGTAGGATAGTAAGTCCACCATAGTAGTCAGCATGCTCACTACTTCTATTGTATTAAAACAACAATACTGCACCACGTAGGATAGTAAGTCCACCATAGTAGTCAGCATGCTCACTCCTTCTATTGTATTAAAACAACAATACTGCCCCACGTAGGATAGTAGTAGTCAGTATGCTCACTCCTTCTATTGTATTAAAACAACAAGTCCACCATAGTAGTCAGTATGCTCACTCCTTCTATTGTATTAAAGCAACAATACTGCTCCACGTAGGATAGTAAGTCCACCATAGTAGTCAGTATGCTCACTCCTTCTATTGTATTAAAACAACAATACTGCTCCACGTAGGATAGTAAGTCCACCATAGTAGTCAGCATGCTCACTACTTCTATTGTATTAAAGCAACAATACTGCACCACGTAGGATAGTAAGTCCACCATAGTAGTCAGTATGCTCACTACTTCTATTGTATTAAAACAACAATACTGCCCCACGTAGGATAGTAAGTCCACCATAGTAGTCAGTATGCTCACTACTTCTATTGTATTAAAACAACAATACTGCACCACGTAGGATAGTAAGTCCACCATAGTAGTCAGTATGCTCACTACTTCTATTGTATTAAAACAACAATACTGCACCACGTAGGATAGTAAGTCCACCATAGTAGTCAGTATGCTCACTACTTCTATTGTATTAAAACAACAATACTGCCCCACGTAGGACAGTAAGTCCACCATAGTAGTCAGTATGCTCACTACTTCTATTGTATTAAAACAACAATACTGCCCCACGTAGGATAGTAAGTCCACCATAGTAGTCAGCATGCTCACTACTTCTATTGTATTAAAACAACAATACTGCTCCACGTAGGATAGTAAGTCCACCATAGTAGTCAGTATGCTCACTCCTTCTATTGTATTAAAACAACAATACTGCCCCACGTAGGATAGTAAGTCCACCATAGTAGTCAGTATGCTCACTACTTCTATTGTATTAAAACAACAATACTGCCCCACGTAGGATAGTAAGTCCACCATAGTAGTCAGCATGCTCACTACTTCTATTGTATTAAAACAACAATACTGCTCCACGTAGGATAGTAAGTCCACCATAGTAGTCAGTATGCTCACTACTTCTATTGTATTAAAACAACAATACTGCCCCACGTAGGATAGTAAGTCCACCATAGTAGTCAGCATGCTCACTACTTCTATTGTATTAAAACAACAATACTGCACCACGTAGGATAGTAAGTCCACCATAGTAGTCAGCATGCTCACTCCTTCTATTGTATTAAAACAACAATACTGCCCCACGTAGGATAGTAAGTCCACCATAGTAGTCAGTATGCTCACTCCTTCTATTGTATTAAAACAACAATACTGCCCCACGTAGGATAGTAAGTCCACCATAGTAGTCAGCATGCTCACTCCTTCTATTGTATTAAAACAACAATACTGCACCACGTAGGATAGTAAGTCCACCATAGTAGTCAGTATGCTCACTCCTTCTATTGTATTAAAACAACAATACTGCACCACGTAGGATAGTAAGTCCACCATAGTAGTCAGCATGCTCACTCCTTCTATTGTATTAAAACAACAATACTG
>CM065702.1:2762751-2765251 GCA_017654935.2 Phymorhynchus buccinoides
GAGGGAGACACACAGACAGAGGGAGACACACACACAGACAGAGGGAGACACACACAGACAGAGGGAGACACACACAGACAGAGGGAGACACACACAGACAGAGGGAGACACACACAGACAAAGGGAGACACACACAGACAGAGGGAGACATACAGACAGAGGGAGACACACACAGACAGAGGGAGACACACACAGACAGAGGGAGACACACACAGACAGAGGGAGACATGCACAGACAGAGGGAGACATGCACAGACAGAGGGAGACACACACAGACAGAGGGAGACACACACAGACAGAGGGAGACACACACAGACAGAGGGAGACACACACAGACAGAGGGAGACACACACAGACAGAGGGAGACACACACAGACAGAGGGAGACATGCACAGACAGAGGGAGACACACACAGACAGACAGGGGAGACATACACAGACAGAGGGAGACACACACAGACAGAGGAAGACACACACAGACAGAGGGAGACACACACAGACAGAGGGAGACACACACAGACAGAGGGAGACACACACAGACAGAGGGAGACACACACAGACAGAGGGAGACACACACAGACAGAGGGAGACACACACACAGAGGGAGACACACACAGACAGAGGGAGACACACAGACAGAGGGAGACACACACAGACAGAGGGAGACACACACACAGAGAGGGAGACACACACAGACAGAGGGAGACACACAGACAGAGGGAGACACACAGACAGAGGGAGACACACACAGACAGAGGGAGACACACACAGACAGAGGGAGACATACAGACAGAGGGAGACATACAGACAGAGGGAGACATACAGACAGAGGGAGACACACACAGACAGAGGGAGACACACACAGACAGAGGGAGACACACACACACAGAGGGAGACATGCACAGACAGAGGGAGACATGCACAGACAGAGGGAGACATACACAGACAGAGGGAGACACACACAGACAGAGGGAGACACACACAGACAGAGGGAGACACACACAGACAGAGGGAGACACACACAGACAGAGGGAGACATACAGACAGAGGGAGACACACACACAGAGAGGGAGACACACACAGACAGAGGGAGACACACACAGACAGAGGGAGACATACAGACAGAGGGAGACATGCACAGACAGAGGGAGACACACACAGACAGAGGGGACACACACAGACAGAGGGAGACATACAGACAGAGGGAGACACACACACACAGAGGGAGACACACACAGACAGAGGGAGACAGACAGAGGGAGACATACAGACAGAGGGAGACATGCACAGACAGAGGGAGACACACACACAGACAGAGGGAGACACACACAGACAGAGGGAGACATGCACAGACAGAGGGAGACATACACAGACAGAGGGAGACATACAGACAGAGGGAGACACACACAGACAGAGGGAGACACACACAGACAGAGGGAGACACACACACACAGAGGGAGACATGCACAGACAGAGGGAGACATGCACAGACAGAGGGAGACATACAGACAGAGGGAGACACACACAGACAGAGGGAGACACACACAGACAGAGGGAGACACACACAGACAGAGGGAGACACACACAGACAGAGGGAGACATACAGACAGAGGGAGACACACACACAGAGAGAGGAGACACACACAGACAGAGGGAGACACACACAGACAGAGGGAGACATACAGACAGAGGGAGACATGCACAGACAGAGGGAGACACACACAGACAGAGGGAGACACACACAGACAGAGGGAGACATACAGACAGACAGAGGGAGACACACACAGACAGAGGGAGACACACACAGACAGAGGGAGACATACAGACAGAGGGAGACATGGACAGACAGAGGGAGACACACACAGACAGAGGGAGACACACACAGACAGAGGGAGACATACAGACAGAGGGAGACATGCACAGACAGAGGGAGACACACAGACAGAGGGAGAGACACACACAGACAGAGGGAGACACACACAGACAGAGGGAGACATGCACAGACAGAGGGAGACACACACAGACAGAGGGAGACATACAGAGGGGGAGACATACACAGACAGAGGGAGACACACAGACAGACAGACAGAGAGACATGCACAGACAGAGGGAGACACACACAGACAGAGGGAGACACACAGACAGAGGGAGACAGACAGAGGAGACATACACAGACAGAGGGAGACATACACAGACAGAGGGAGACACACACAGACAGAGGGAGACACACACAGACAGAGGGAGACACACACAGACAGAGGGACACACAGACAGAGGGAGACACACAGACAGAGGGAGACACACACAGACAGAGGGAGACACACACAGACAGAGGGAGACACACACAGACAGAGGGAGACACACACAGACAGAGGGAGACACACACAGACAGAGGGAGACACACACAGAGAGGGAGACACACACAGACAGAGGGAGACATGCACAGACAGAGGGAGACACACACAGACAGAGGGAGACATGCACAGACAGAGGGAGACATG
>CM065702.1:2770251-2772751 GCA_017654935.2 Phymorhynchus buccinoides
GTGTGTGTGTGTGTGTGTGTGTGTGTGTGCGTGCGTGTGTGCGTGTGCGTGTGCGTGCGTGCGGGTGTGTGTGTGTGTGTGCCGTGGGTATGTCTGTGCAAGTGTCTGTGCTCTGATGCATGCGCACGCACGTGTGTACGTGTCTTCTTCGTCTTCGCCATAGGCGCCAACTTCATCACGTTGAAGATTCTGCTGCACATGTATCTATATATGCGCGCGTGTGTGTGTGTGTGCGTACGTGCGTGAGTAAGCACTGAAATCTCTATCGCTTTCTAAATGTAACGTTAATTTTCATCCATTTACACAATTAAAAACATGCATCCAATAATAGTAGAAGATAAAGACAAGACGGGAAGAACGCAATGAACCAGGACTGTGACAGGGGGTGTTGATCTGCATCTTTACCCCAACGTTTTATTGACACACACATTCGCAGCTACAGACATTTAGACCAGAGTACAAAAGACCTATTGCGTTTGGTTGAATCCGATGACGTGGTGGCATTTGAAAGATCCCTTCTTCTGCCTGTCAATATCTAAAGTCAATACCATCCTGCAATTCTGGCAATGCCAATAGAAATGAAACACACACACACACACACACACACACACACACACACACACACACACACACACACACACACACACACACACACACACACATGCTGCTCGTCTCATTTCTCGCTCCCCTAGGTACGATCACATCACTCCGGTTCTTCGTTCCCTACATTGGCTCCCAGTTCAATCACGTATTGACTACAAAATTCTCCTCCTTGCCTTCAAGTCACTGAATGATCAAGCTCCCCAGTATCTCTCTGATCTTCTTCATCTCTATGTCCCAGCTCGCCAACTACGTTCGTCTTCTGATTCTCGTCTCCTTTCCATTCCCTCCATCCGTCTCAAATCTGCTGGCCAACGTTCTTTTTCTTGTCAAGCACCATCTCTGTGGAATTCTCTGCCTTCTCCTCTCCGACACTCCAACTCAGTCTCCTCATTCAAAACCTCTCTTAAAACCCATCTTTTTCCTGCTGCGCCCTAAATATTTGATCAGTTGTCTAGATCGCATTTAGCATGTGCACGTGAGGGAAGGATTGACTTTTGGAAGAGGTTTGTGTCTGTATTCGACATGAATACCGTCCCAGTGTCTATCGTGTGTGCACGTGAGGGAAGATTGATTTAAGAGGTTTGTGCTGTTTTGCGCGCGTGTGTGTGTGTGTGTGTGTGTGTGTGTGTGTGTGTGTGTGTGTGTGTGTGTGGTGTGTGTGTGTGTGTGTGTGTGTGTGTGTGTGTGTGTGTCTGTGTGTGTGTGTGTGTGTGTGTGTGTGTGTGTGTGTGTGTGTGTGTGTGTGTGTGTGTGTGTGTGTGTGTGTGTGTGTGTGTGTGTGTGTGTGTGTGTGTGTGTGTGTGTGAGCATGAATGTGTGCTTGTGTGTATTTTGGTTTTGTGGGTTGTGTGTGCACGCATGTGTGTGTTTGTGTGCGTGTCTGTGTGTCTGTCTGCGTGCGTACGTTGTGTGTGAGGGTGTTTGTGTATGCGTGTTGGTGTATGTGGTCAGTCCATGCGGCTCAGTTGCTGTGACTTACCGAATGGGGTATGAACGAGTTGGCGTCAATAATTGTGTGTTTATGTGTGTGTGTGTGTGTGTGTGTGTGTGTGTGTGTGTGTGTGTGTGTGTGTGTGTGTGTGTGTGTGTGTGTGTGTGTGTGTGTGTGTGTGTGTGTGTGTGTGTGTGTGTGTTGTGTGTGTGTGTGTGTGTGTGTGTGTGTGTGTGTGTGTGTGTGTGCGTGTGTGTGTGCGTGTGTGTGTGTGCGTGTGTGTTAGAGAGAGAGAGAGAGAGAGAGTTGCTTTGCATATGCACTGTTGGTGGTTGGTGTCACTCTTGAATGTTGTTTTTTGTTATCTGTTGATGAATAATTGATTGTAAAGCGCTTTGGGCTCATCTGAGGTAAAGCGCTATATAAATGTACTGTTATTATTATTATTATTACACACACACACACACACACACACACACACACACACACACACACACACACACACACACACACACACACACACACACACACACACACACACACACACACACACACACACACACACACACACACACACACACACACTGCTTTTCTAGTGTGTGCATGTGTGCGGGTATAATTATATATATATATATATATGTGTGTGTGTGTGTGTGTGTGTGTGTGTGTGTGTGTGTGTGTGTGTGTGTGTGTGTGTGTGTGTGTGTGTGTGTGTGTGTGTGTGTGTGTGTGTCTGCGGGCGTGTGTGTGTGCCCGTGGGTATGTCTGTGCAAGTGTCTGTGCTCTGATGCATGCGCACGCACGTGTGTACGTGTCTTCTTCGTCTTCGCCATAGGCGCCAACTTCATCACGTTGAAGATTCTGCTGCACATGTATCTATATATGCGCGTGTGTGTGTGTGTGTGTGTGTGCGTACGTGCGTGAGTACGCGTGTCTGCACGCGTGCGTGAGTGTGTATGTGTGAAC
>CM065702.1:2782751-2785251 GCA_017654935.2 Phymorhynchus buccinoides
TGGGACTTGAATGAAGGAAGAGTGGACTGATTACGGGTATGGTCAGGGAGAGAATTCCAAATGCTTGGTGCAACGAAACTAAGCGCCCTCTCACCCGAAGAGTTTCTGGGAAGAAGAACGAAGAGTGTGAGAGCTTTGGTAGGTGCAGAGAGAAGAAGAGAGGTACTGAGGAAGAGTTTCAATTCAGCTGACGGAGATACTCAAATTAAACACTTTAAACTGAATCTGATGAAATGGTGTCCACAATTAATAAGTCATAGCGTAAATCACTATTCAAAATTGAAAACCATCAGGTTTCTTTGTTAAGTGTTTGATTTCCGTGTGTCCCTATAAGCCTACTTCAGCAAACACAACAAAACCCTTGAACAAACTTCGTGGGGGAAATTGAAGTTGTTTCACCGTGCAAGGACTTGCCGGGGTGTGGGGGTGGGGGTGGGGGTAGTGGGGGTACAGTAACGTGTCATCTGAGGTCTGCATCGTGTCCGTCCTTTCCAGTGTATTTTCCCCTGGCAGACCATTGGTTTGTCCAATGTCTATGAGTTATCTCCCTCTACCTTCTCCACCGGGCATGATACAGCAGTGTCATCTGAGTGCATTGGTTTGTCCAATGTCTATCTCCCTCTACCTTCTCCACCGGGGCATGATACAGCAGTTTCTGGTGCATTGGTTTGTCCAATGTCTATGAGTTATCTCCCTCCCTTCTCCACCGGGGCATGATACAGCAGTTTCCGGTGCATTGGTTTGTCCAATGTCTATGAGTTATCTCCCTGTTCCTTCTCCACCGGGGCATGATACAGCAGTTTCCGGTGCATTGGTTTGTCCAATGTCTATAGTTATCTCCCTCTACCTTCTCCACCGGGCATGATACAGCAGTTTCCGGTGCATTGGTTTGTCCAATGTCTATAAGTTATCTCCCTCTACCTTCTCCACCGGGCATGATACAGCAGTTTCCGGTGCATTGGTTTGTCCAATGTCTATAAGTTATCTCCCTCTACCTTCTCCACCGGGCATGATACAGCAGTTTCCGGTGCATTGGTTTGTCCAATGTCTATAGTTATCTCCCTCTACCTTCTCCACCGGGCATGATACAGCAGTTTCCGGTGCATTGGTTTGTCCAATGTCTATAGTTATCTCCCTCTACCTTCTCCACCGGGCATGATACAGCAGTTTCCGGTGCATTGGTTTGTCCAATGTCTATGAGTTATCTCCCTCTACCTTCTCCACCGGGCATGATACAGCAGTTTCCGGTGCTTTGGTTTGTCCAATGTCTATAGTTATCTCCCTTTACCTTCTCCACCGGGCATGATACAGCAGTTTCCGGTGCTTGGAAGTTAGACTGGAGTCTCCCCGTGGGGATACCGGGGGGTCTTTCGCAAAAAATAGTCCCCCCACCTTCTGGAAGTTATGTGCTTGTAACTTCCTCTAATCTGCCACTCTTTGACTCTGCTTTTTCCCTTTGCTTTCTGTCATTCTACATCTACTATCTTTCTGACTTATTGGCCCATTCTCCTGCTTTTTTCTCTAAAAAAAATCTTCCAAATAATTTTTCTCATTTGAGCTCCTCCGAAATCGGACTGTGTCGGCTGTACGCAGCGGGGAGACCAGTGAAAACTGAAAACTGGACACATATGTACCTTAGCCATTATGGCCATATGGCCTGGGAACGCAGAAGAAGAAGAAGAAGACTGGAGTTGTCAAACAGCACGAAGAGTTCCATTAGCGCGACTATTCCATTATACAATTAGCGCGAGCACGAAGAATTCGACTAGCGCGAATGTCTGGTGCATGATCTGAACCTCAGTGTATCTACTATTCGTCTGGCCCTGCGGTCATGAGTGCGTGTTAGACAGTCGAAATGGGGAGTAGTATGTAAATTAGACTAAACAGCCAATCGTTCCATTCCCAATCGGGAGTCCGTGGTGAGAGGGTCGACTATACTGACCCTCTCATCATGTGATGATTCCGATGCAAGGTGGCAGTTTGCATTCGACGTCTCGCTGGGTGGCAGCCGGCAGGAAGGGCGACGCAGGATCTCCTCCCTCACCATTGGGAGTTGAGAGACTCGCGGACTGGAAGGATTGACGTGCAGCAACTTGGGCCATCTCTGCAGTGTTCGCCTCGAGTCAACAAAACCGCCGATGCCCAGTGGACGCATAAGTGGGTACAAGTGGGGTCTGTTGCCCATTTGTCTACTGGGACGAAACACATCCGCCTGCAGAGACGGCTCGACTTGACTGCGTGTCCATCCGGCCCTTCCGCGACGACATCGACTCCCCGGTACGGAGCAGGTCGCCCGGTGGTCCTGAGGACAGGCCTTTAGAGGGGAAGACCATCAAACACCAGCAGCACCTCCACGCCAACGTCAACGGCAACGACCAAAACAAGCGAAGCTACAGGAGCACCCAGAGCTACCTTTTGGCAGTCTCACAATGCTAAAGCCTCCTATCGCCTCAACAGATGCTCGCATCTACGCCCATAACCTTGACGATGCTAACACCAG
>CM065702.1:2792751-2795251 GCA_017654935.2 Phymorhynchus buccinoides
ATGGAGCAGTTTATAGGGATTGTTCCCATTTAACTCGCTGGAAAATCGATGACTAAGATACGATTACAGGCGTACTGTATGGTGCAAACAGCCCCGTAGTAGACAGGGTTATAGGCGTACAGCATAGTGCAAACAGCCCCGTAGTAGACACGGTTATAGGCGTACAGCATAGTGCAAACAGCCCCGTAGTAGACACGGTTATAGGCGTACAGCATAGTGCAAACAGCCCCGTAGTAGACACGGTTATAGGCGTACAGCATAGTGCAAACAGCCCCGTAGTAGACACGGTTATAGGCGTACAGCATAGTGCAAACAGCCCCGTAGTAGACACGGTTATAGGCGTACAGCATAGTGCAAACAGCCCCGTAGTAGACACGGTTATAGGCGTACAGCATAGTGCAAACAGCCCCGTAGTAGACACGGTTATAGGCGTACAGCATAGTGCAAACAGCCCGGTGGTAGACACGGTTATAGGCGTACAGCATAGTGCAAACAGCCCCGTAGTAGACACGGTTATAGGCGTACAGCATAGTGCAAACAGCCCCGTAGTAGACAGGGTTATAGGCGTACAGCATAGTGCAAACAGCTCCGTAGTAGACACGGTTATAGGCGTACAGCATAGTGCAAACAGCCCCGTGGTAGACACGGTTATAGGCGTACAGCATAGTGCAAACAGCCCCGTAGTAGACAGGGTTATAGGCGTACAGCATAGTGCAAACAGCCCCGAAGTAGACACAGTTATAGGCGTACAGCATAGTGCAAACAGCCCCGTAGTAGACACGGTTATAGGCGTACAGCATAGTGCAAACAGCCCCGTAGTAGACACGGTTATAGGCGTACAGCATAGTGCAAACAGCCCCGTAGTAGACACGGTTATAGGCGTACAGCATAGTGCAAACAGCCCCGTAGTAGACACGGTTATAGGCGTACAGCATAGTGCAAACAGCCCCGTAGTAGACACGGTTATAGGCGTACAGCATAGTGCAAACAGCCCCGTGGTAGACACGGTTATAGGCGTACAGCATAGTGCAAACAGCCCCGTAGTAGACACGGTTATAGGCGTACAGCATAGTGCAAACAGCCCCGTAGTAGACACGGTTATAGGCGTACAGCATAGTGCAAACAGCCCCGTAGTAGACACGGTTATAGGCGTACAGCATAGTGCAAACAGCCCCGTAGTAGACACGGTTATAGGCGTACAGCATAGTGCAAACAGCCCCGTAGTAGACACGGTTATAGGCGTACAGCATAGTGCAAACAGCCCCGTAGTAGACACAGTATAGGCGTACAGCATAGTGCAAACAGCCCAGTAGTAGACACGGTTATAGGCGTACAGCATAGTGCAAACAGCCCCGTAGTAGACACAGTTATAGGCGTACAGCATAGTGCAAACAGCCCCGTAGTAGACACGGTTATAGGCGTACAGCATAGTGCAAACAGCCCCGTAGTAGACACGGTTATAGGCGTACAGCATAGTGCAAACAGCCCCGTAGTAGACACGGTTATAGGCGTACAGCATAGTGCAAACAGCCCCGTAGTAGACACGGTTATAGGCGTACAGCATAGTGCAAACAGCCCCGTAGTAGACACGGTTATAGGCGTACAGCATAGTGCAAACAGCCCCGTGGTAGACACGGTTATAGGCGTACAGCATAGTGCAAACAGCCCCGTAGTAGACACGGTTATAGGCGTACAGCATAGTGCAAACAGCCCCGTAGTAGACACGGTTATAGGCGTACAGCATAGTGCAAACAGCCCCGTAGTAGACACGGTTATAGGCGTACAGCATAGTGCAAACAGCCCCGTAGTAGACACGGTTATAGGCGTACAGCATAGTGCAAACAGCCCCGTGGTAGACACGGTTATAGGCGTACAGCATAGTGCAAACAGCCCCGTGGTAGACACGGTTATAGGCGTACAGCATAGTGCAAACAGCCCCGTAGTAGACACGGTTATAGGCGTACAGCATAGTGCAAACAGCCCTGTAGTAGACACGGTTATAGGCGTACAGCATAGTGCAAACAGCCCTGTAGTAGACACGGTTATAGGCGTACAGCATAGTGCAAACAGCCCTGTAGTAGACACGGTTATAGGCGTACAGCATAGTGCAAACAGCCCTGTAGTAGACACGGTTATAGGCGTACAGCATAGTGCAAACAGCCCCGTGGTAGACACGGTTATAGGCGTACAGCATAGTGCAAACAGCCCCGTAGTAGACACGGTTATAGGCGTACAGCATAGTGCAAACAGCCCAGTAGTAGACACGGTTATAGGCGTACAGCATAGTGCAAACAGCCCCGTAGTAGACACGGTTATAGGCGTACAGCATAGTGCAAACAGCCCCGTAGTAGACACAGTTATAGGCGTACAGCATAGTGCAAACAGCCCCGTGGTAGACACGGTTATAGGCGTACAGCATAGTGCAAACAGCCCCGTAGTAGACACGGTTATAGGCGTACAGCATAGTGCAAACAGCCCCGTAGTAGACACGGTTATAGGC
>CM065702.1:2802751-2810251 GCA_017654935.2 Phymorhynchus buccinoides
CAAAATGCCCTGTATTATCCTTGTAACCGACAGTATGGAAATATAGCTGTTTCGAAATGCACATGATCATTTTACTCTAAGACGGAAGGAAAAGAATGAACACTCCGACAAACGTCGTTTGAATATTTCGCATACAATATATCTGATTTGTCATTGTTGTTGTGGTTGTGGTTAATGTCGTTGTTGAGATCACTGTTGCTGTTGTTCTTCTTCTTCTTCTTGTCGTCGTTATCATCATCATTATCGTATTCTTAATAATCTTCTTTTCCTCACTCTCCTCCTCCTCTTTTTCGAATTGGCGTACACTCACAAAATATATTGATTCTAGCTATACCCGTGCTCCGCACGTGTTGTCACGGCGGCAGTTCCATTTGCCTCCCACTGGAGAAGTAAATTTCATGTAAACGCCACCCTTTAATGCTAAGAGAAACATGCCTTGGGGTAATCAGTGCTTTGGGGGGTCAATGAAACGGCTAATCAGTGGCAAGTGAAAGGTAGAAAAAATGAAGAGCAGAAAGAAGAAGACTTTTTCTAAAATGTAGATTTGATAGTGAAATCAAAGTCTATATGTATTCATTGATGCAAACTACGATTGGATAAAGTCATAGTTAAAATGAATGAAAATCCGTTTAACGTCCTCCGGTCAGAAACAGACACATATGGGACATTAGTAGATATGTGTGCGTGTGCGTGAGAGCGTGCATGCGCACACGCATGTGTATGTGTGTGTGAGGAAGAGAGAGGCGATAGAGTTATTGATCTTGTCTTTTGTGATCATGTTGGGTGCAATGGCTTAGTAAGTGCTTCGTATTGTTCTTACGCTTCTTTATTGATCTTGTTTATACTTCTGTGATCATGTTGGGTGCAATGGCTTAGTAAGTGCTTCGTATTGTTCTTATGCTTCTTTATTGATCTTGTTTATACTTCTGTGATCATGTTGGGTGCAATGGCTTAGTAAGTGCTTCGTATTGTTCTTATGCTTCTTTATTGATCTTGTTTATACTTCTGTGATCATGTTGGGTGCAATGGCTTAGTAAGTGCTTCGTATTGTTCTTATGCTTCTTTATTGATCTTGTTTATACTTCTGTGATCATGTTGGGTGCAATGGCTTAGTAAGTGCTTCGTATTGTTCTTATGCTTCTTTATTGATCTTGTTTATACTTCTGTGATCATGTTGGGTGCAATGGCTTAGTAAGTGCTTCTTATTGTTCTTATGCTTCTTTATTGATCTTGTTTATACTTCTGTGATCATGTTGGGTGCAATGGCTTAGTAAGTGCTTCGTATTGTTCTTATGCTTCTTTATTGATCTTGTTTATACTTCTGTGATCATGTTTGTTCAACGTCTGAAATATGTCCTAGTATATCTTAACATAATTGCTTTTTGTTGCTTATCTTTGTGCCATGTCTTATTATATGCTTTTTATTGCTCTTGTTTATGCTTTTGTTATCGATCATGTTTGTGCAATGTCTTACATATGTCCTACAATGTTTTAATATTTGCTTTGTATTGCTTATCTTATCTTGTTTGTGCAATGTCTTACTATGTGCTTTCCATTGCTCTGTTTATCCTCTTGTGAGTTTATTCTGTTTCAATGCTTAACAAAAGGCATATGCTTATATGCTTTTTATTGCATCTGTTTAAGCTTTTGTGCAAGAATGGTACTTTTTTTATGGGTCCTGTTGATGCTTTGACGATGACGTCTTAATATATAACTTATTTTCTTTTTGTGTGATCTTGGTATTTCATCTACCGTAATTAATTCTATCTTGGTGTTTAATTAATAGCACATGTTCTAATAATGTACAAATTGTATGCTCTTCCCCCATGTTTGTGATGCTTAATATTTCACTGTCTTCATTGTCTTGTTGTGTTTGTTGATGTGTATTGCACCTGCAAACACATTTCTCCATGAGAGATAATAAAGTATTCTTGACTTGACTCTTGACTTGACTTGATAAAGATGGTGGGAACGATCCTGGAGGCAATGCCCGGAGACAGTGCAACTCCAGGAAAGTCCCGAATTTGTAACGATATAGATGTATTGTGTATTATCTATATCTTGTACTCACCCCCCCCCCCCCACCCCCCACGCACCTCACCCCCCCCCCACCCCCCCCCACCCCCACCCCCCCGAGTGAGACTTGAAGGCTTTGCCTTTTGTTAAAAAATGGAATTGCAAGTCGAGTGCCTATTTGACCAGCCTCGCCCCCACCCACCCTGTGAACTGATCGTGGATCAAGGAACAAGGAAGAAAAATATTAATTCTCTGAGTCTGGCAAACACACACAGCCAATCGGACCCACCCACCCACTGTTCAGCTACTGATCGATCAAGCGACTAGCAGGGAGGAGGGGGGGGGGAGGAAACAGTAGACAGAGCAGGATCAAACGTCTGCCGATCCAGCGGATTAGCAAGGGTTGAAAGAACCCGTGCCTTGGCTGTCAGGAAGAAAGGAAGGAAGAAAGGAAGGAAAATAAAGAGAGAAGAAAAAAAAAAATAAGAAAAAAAAAATAAAGAGAGAAATGAATAAAAATTAAAAATTAAAATTAAAATTAAAAAAAGAGAGGAAAGAAAGAAGGAAAAGAAGAGACACTTGACACTTGAAAACTTTATTACGCAAGGATTGAGATTTTAGGCCAGGCCTATTCTTACAATCTGTCCTTGAGACAGAAACAAGACTAATACAAAACAGATAAGGCAAACAGATAATTATATGAACATGCATGATGATACAAGACATCAAAGTAAACAAAATTAGAGAAAAATAATATAAAACAAATAACTAACAAGTAGAGAGAGAGAGAGAGAGAGAGAGAGAGAGAGAGAGAGAGAGAGAGAGAGAGAGAGAGAGAGAGAGAGAGAGAGAGAGAGAGAGAGAGAGAGAGAGAGAGAGAGAGAGAGAGAGAGAGAGAGAGAGAGAGAGAGAGAGAGAGAGAGAGAGAGAGAGAAAAGACGAAAGGAAAGGGCGAAAAAGAGGGGGGGGGGGGGTAAAAACCCAACGCATGATTGGTTTTATGTTCTTTTCGTTTGTTGTTGTGTTCTCTTCCTAGAAGTTATGACTAAATATCTACATGTTCAGGCTCGATTCAATATCAACACTGGTGTCAATGGGCAGGTACTCCACTAGGGAGTGAACACTACTACCACAGTGGGAATGGAACCTCCTGTGTCAATGGGCAGCTACTCCACTAGGGAGTGAACACTACTACCACAGTGGAAATGGAACCTCCTGTGTCAATGGGCAGCTACTACACTAGGGAGTGAACACTACTACCACAGTGGAAATGGAACCTCCTGTGTCAATGGGCAGCTACTACACTAGGGAGTGAACACTACTACCACAGTGGAAATGGAACCTCCTGTGTCAATGGGCAGCTACTACACTAGGGAGTGAACACTACTACCACAGTGGACATGGAACCTCCTGTGTCAATGGGCAGCTACTACACTAGGGAGTGAACACTACTACCACAGTGGGAATGGAACCTCCTGTGTCAATGGGCAGCTACTACACTAGGGAGTGAACACTACTACCACAGTGGAAATGGAACCTCCTGTGTCAATGGGCAGCTACTACACTAGGGAGTGAACACTACTACCACAGTGGGAATGGAACCTCCTGTGTCAATGGGCAGCTACTACACTAGGGAGTGAACACTACTACCACAGTGGGAATGGAACCTCCTGTGTCAATGGGCAGCTACTACACTAGGGAGTGAACACTACTACCACAGTGGAAATGGAACCTCCTGTGTCAATGGGCAGCTACTACACTAGGGAGTGAACACTACTACCACAGTGGGAATGGAACCTCCTGTGTCAATGGGCAGCTACTACACTAGGGAGTGAACACTACTACCACAGTGGAAATGGAACCTCCTGTGTCAATGGGCAGCTACTACACTAGGGAGTGAACACTACTACCACAGTGGAAATGGAACCTCCTGTGTCAATGGGCAGCTACTACACTAGGGAGTGAACACTACTACCACAGTGGAAATGGAACCTCCTGTGTCAATGGGCAGCTACTACACTAGGGAGTGAACACTACTACCACAGTGGAAATGGAACCTCCTGTGTCAATGGGCAGCTACTACACTAGGGAGTGAACACTACTACCACAGTGGGAATGGAACCTCCTGTGTCAATGGGCAGCTACTACACTAGGGAGTGAACACTACTACCACAGTGGACATGGAACCTCCTGTGTCAATGGGCAGCTACTACACTAGGGAGTGAACACTACTACCACAGTGGAAATGGAACCTCCTGTGTCAATGGGCAGCTACTACACTAGGGAGTGAACACTACTACCACAGTGGAAATGGAACCTCCTGTGTCAATGGGCAGCTACTACACTAGGGAGTGAACACTACTACCACAATGGAAATGGAACCTCCTGTGTCAATGGGCAGCTACTACACTAGGGAGTGAACACTACTACCACAGTGGAAATGGAACCTCCTGTGTCAATGGGCAGCTACTACACTAGGGAGTGAACACTACTACCACAGTGGAAATGGAACCTCCTGTGTCAATGGGCAGCTACTACACTAGGGAGTGAACACTACTACCACAGTGGGAATGGAACCTCCTGTGTCAATGGGCAGCTACTACACTAGGGAGTGAACACTACTACCACAGTGGAAATGGAACCTCCTGTGTCAATGGGCAGCTACTACACTAGGGAGTGAACACTACTACCACAGTGGAAATGGAACCTCCTGTGTCAATGGGCAGCTACTACACTAGGGAGTGAACACTACTACCACAGTGGAAATGGAACCTCCTGTGTCAATGGGCAGCTACTACACTAGGGAGTGAACACTACTACCACAGTGGAAATGGAACCTCCTGTGTCAATGGGCAGCTACTACACTAGGGAGTGAACACTACTACCACAGTGGAAATGGAACCTCCTGTGTCAATGGGCAGCTACTACACTAGGGAGTGAACACTACTACCACAGTGGGAATGGAACCTCCTGTGTCAATGGGCAGCTACTACACTAGGGAGTGAACACTACTACCACAGTGGGAATGGAACCTCCTGTGTCAATGGGCAGCTACTACACTAGGGAGTGAACACTACTACCACAGTGGGAATGGAACCTCCTGTGTCAATGGGCAGCTACTACACTAGGGAGTGAACACTACTACCACAGTGGGAATGGAACCTCCTGTGTCAATGGGCAGCTACTACACTAGGGAGTGAACACTACTACCACAGTGGGAATGGAACCTCCTGTGTCAATGGGCAGCTACTACACTAGGGAGTGAACACTACTACCACAGTGGGAATGGAACCTCCTGTGTCAATGGGCAGCTACTACACTAGGGAGTGAACACTACTACCACAGTGGAAATGGAACCTCCTGTGTCAATGGGCAGCTACTACACTAGGGAGTGAACACTACTACCACAGTGGAAATGGAACCTCCTGTGTCAATGGGCAGCTACTACACTAGGGAGTGAACACTACTACCACAGTGGAAATGGAACCTCCTGTGTCAATGGGCAGCTACTACACTAGGGAGTGAACACTACTACCACAGTGGGAATGGAACCTCCTGTGTCAATGGGCAGCTACTACACTAGGGAGTGAACACTACTACCACAGTGGAAATGGAACCTCCTGTGTCAATGGGCAGCTACTACACTAGGGAGTGAACACTACTACCACAGTGGACATGGAACCTCCTGTGTCAATGGGCAGCTACTACACTAGGGGGTGAACACTACTACCACAGTGGGAATGGAACCTCCTGTGTCAATGGGCAGCTACTACACTAGGGAGTGAACACTACTACCACAGTGGACATGGAACCTCCTGTGTCAATGGGCAGCTACTACACTAGGGAGTGAACACTACTACCACAGTGGGAATGGAACCTCCTGTGTCAATGGGCAGCTACTAACTAATAATAATAATAAATGGAACCTAACATTTATAGAGCGCCCTTTCTCTCTTGAGCTCACGGCGCTTCACAATTGTTTAAATAAATACATAAATCATAAATAAGCTACTACAATATCAACTATCACAAACATTCACACAGCCACAACACGCACGCACGCACACGCCCACACTACCCACACACGCGCGCTCACCCACCCACCACACAATGTGGGGGAACATCATTTTAAGGCAGGAAACAGGACAAGGAAGAAATCAGAGGTATTGCCGGAAGAGGTGAGTTTTAAGAGCGGTTTTGAAAGACTGGAAAGATTTAGCAGAACGAAGTTCATATGGTAGGGTGTTCCAGACAGAAGGGGCGCTGAAAGAAAATGAACGTTCACCATTTGTCTTAGTGTTAGTACGAGGAATAGAAAGGATAAGTTTGTCAGAAGAGGAACGGAGAGACCTGGAGGGTGAGTACAGGTGAACGAGATCAGAGAGGTAGGCAGGACTAGATGAATGGACAGCATTGAAACAGAGGCAAGCAATTTTATACTTTATTCTTGCCTCGACTGGAAGCCAGTGTAAGGTCTTGAGGTGGGGTTTGATGTGGTCTGTACGAGGGACTTTAAGGATTAACCGAGCTGCATTGTTCTGAACTTTCTGAAGTTTGTTGAGGAGGGTTTGAGGACAGCCTACAAGTAAGGAATTGCAATAATCGATGCGAGACAGTACAAAAGCTGATACTAGAGTCTTGGTGGCTTCAACTGTGAGATAGTGACGAATGGCACTAATACGACGGAGTTCAAAGTTCACATTACGAATCAGAGTCATGACATGAATGACCATAGTTAGCTGACAGTCGAGGGTTACACCAAGGTTTTTAGCTGATTGACAGAAAGGGACAGTAGCATCGCCAATGACAAGAGAGTCAGGAAACTGAACAGAGGTGGAACTTCTCTGAGTGGAAACAATCATTGCCTCAGTCTTATCTTCATTGAGTTTCAATTTATTGGAGGTCATCCATGACTTGACATCTGAAACAGTATCCTGCATGGACAAAACTAGATCATCAATTTCATTAGGCTTAGAAGACTTCTGCAGTTGGGTATCATCAGCGAATGAGTGATGGAGAGCTGAATGCCTGGACATGACGTCTGAAAGAGGAGAAGTGTAGAGAACAAATAGAACAGGCCCCAGGACTGATCCCTGTGGCACACCACAGGAAACAGAGGCTGGGGCAGAGTTGGTGTCCTGAATGGAAACAATCTGGGTACGGTTAGAAAGATAAGAGGTGAACCACTGGAGAGCTTTACCACTGATGCCGAAGACAGATTCCAAACGAGAAAGAAGAGTGTTGTGGTCAATGGTATCAAACGCTGCTGAAAGGTCCAAAAGAGTCAGAACTGAGAGTTTTCCTTCATCAAGAGAAAGAAGAAGATCATTAACAACCTTTACTAAAGCAGTTTCAGTACTGTGACCTGGTCTGTAAGCTGACTGAAAAGGATTGAATAAATCATTAGAATTGAGATGGCCAGAAAGCTGTGAGAGAACAATCTTTTCCATGATCTTTGACACACAAGATAGATTTGAGACAGGT
>CM065702.1:2815251-2817751 GCA_017654935.2 Phymorhynchus buccinoides
ACTCTCTCAGGTTTGAAAAAAAGAGTTAATGTAACCTAAATGTGTTACGTTTAAAAGGGACATAACCAGTGTTTCTGTCCTCACTACTCATATAGGGAAAAGGGACCGGATGTTAGTCTTTCTTTTCAGTGTCTTTGGTAACGTGCTCTAAAACCTTAATTATGGACCTCAATGTACGTGTGAACAGTGGAGCTCCGCCCAACAACAGGCACCCCAGTGTTGCTGACACCATGGACAGTAGGACATTTGGTCTCTTCTCTACTTCTTTATCACTAAGGGACTCTCCACTATAGGGGGCCGGGAAGACGGGGTAAAAAGCCATATGGGCGGGTAAGAAGCCCATGCCAATTATCTCATGAAATAAAGAAAATTTCAGTCACATGGGCAAAATGTGACTGAAATTTTCTTTATTTCATGAGATAATTGGCATGGGCTTCTTACCCGCCCATATGGCTTTTTACCCCGTCTTCCCCTACGCTGAAAATGCGGATTGGTTTTCACGCAGAAAATGCGGATAGGTTTCCAAATATATTTATATATGAACACGCTTTCATGTTTCTTACTTCCATATTTATTTTTGGGCACATCCTGTGGCTGGGATAAGCGAATGGGTTTCAGCGTATATGTACACACGCCCTATAATGAGCACCTCACACAATTAAGGACAGATTGGAGGCCTATAATGAGCACCTCACAATTAAGGACAGTTTGGAGCCCTATAATGAACACCTCACAATTATGGACAGTTTGGAGCCCTATGATGAACACCTCACAATGGACAGTTTGGAGCCCTATAATGAACACCTCACAATTATGGACAGTTTGGAGCCCTATGATGAACACCTCACAATGGACAGTTTGGAGCCCTATGATGAACACCTCACAATTATGGGCACAGTTTGGAGCCCTATGATGAACACCTCACAATGGACAGTTTGGAGCCCTATAATGAACACCTCACAATGGACAGTTTGGAGCCCTATGATGAACACCTCACAATTAGGGACAGTTTGGAGCCCTATAATGAGCACCTCACAATGGACAGTGTGGAGCCCTATGATGAACACCTCACAATGGACAGTTTGGAGCCCTATGATGAACACCTCACAATGGACAGTTTGGAGCCCTATGATGAACACCTCACAATGGACAGTTTGGACACCTCACAATGGACAGTTTGGAGCCCTATGATGAACACCTCACAATGGACAGTTTGGAGCCCTATGATGAACACCTCACAATGGACAGTTTGGAGCCCTATGATGAACACCTCACAATGGACAGTTTGGAGCCCTATGATGAACACCTCACAATGGACAGTTTGGAGCCCTATAATGAACACCTCACAATGGACAGTTTGGAGCCCTATAATGAACACCTCACAATTATGGACAGTTTGGAGCCCTATGATGAACACCTCACAATTATGGACAGTTTGGAGCCCTATGATGAACACCTCACAATTATGGACAGTTTGGAGCCCTATGATGAACACCTCACAATTATGGACAGTTTGGAGCCCTATGATGAACACCTCACAATATGGACAGTTTGGAGCCCTATGATGAACACCTCACAATATGGACAGTTTGGAGCCCTATGATGAACACCTCACAATTATGGACAGTTTGGAGCCCTATAATGAACACCTCACAATTATGACAGTTTGGAGCCCTATGATGAACACCTCACAATGGACAGTTTGGAGCCCTATAATGAACACCTCACAATGGACAGTTTGGAGCCCTATGATGAACACCTCACAATGGACAGTTTGGAGCCCTATGATGAACACCTCACAATTAGGGACAGTTTGGAGCCCTATAATGAACACCTCACAATGGACAGTTTGGAGCCCTATGATGAACACCTCACAATATGGACAGTTTGGAGCCCTATGATGAACACCTCACAATGGACAGTTTGGAGCCCTATGATGAACACCTCACAATGGACAGTTTGGAGCCCTATGATGAACACCTCACAATTAGGGACAGTTTGGAGCCCTATGATGAACACCTCACAATGGACAGTTTGGAGCCCTATGATGAACACCTCACAATGGACAGTTTGGAGCCCTATAATGAACACCTCACAATTATGGACAGTTTGGAGCCCTATGATGAACACCTCACAATTATGGACAGTTTGGAGCCCTATGATGAACACCTCACAATGGACAGTTTGGAGCCCAACACCTCACAATTATAGACAGCTTGGAGCTAGTCTGTAGGGTAGTTGGAATACTGAGGCTCAACCGAACTAAGAGTAATCCCCCATTTAAGGACAACGGTAAACAAGGAGAAACACATTGTATTTTTATCTACAGTCTGCGCAGCATTGCGTTAAGTAACATGAAGCCATGTTACACGATCGAGAATAGAGAAAAGAGCCAGACAGTAATGCCTTGGCTGATGTTAAGCTTCAGTCTAATATTAGAAGCAATACCTCTATGGCCATGTATGAGCCGAGAGTTGGTCCTAGTCCATCGCTACAATTT
>CM065702.1:2822751-2862751 GCA_017654935.2 Phymorhynchus buccinoides
AAGAAAAAGCGGAAACTTGCGAAAAAGGACCTTGTTTTGGATCGTTCTGCATGAACACATTGCACAAGCCAGATGGAAAAACCATTATGCACGTGCAAGCACTGCTGTTTATGTGTGAGATGCTGTCTCTTGCTTGGCTTTATAAGAAGACATACCACCAGTATTAGGCCTGATTTGACAATGCCTCCACGACGAAAATTGAGCGAGTTGGATAGGGGACGAGCTGTTGCATGGTTCCAAGATGGTGTTCCCAAGCGAGAAGTGGCCAGGCGACTTCAGGTGTCCATCTCGGTCATTGTCAGACTGATTCAACGCTTCACAGCCACTGGGAGGGTCCATGAAAGACGCAGATCTGGTCGACCGAAGAAGACAACTCCACGTGAAGATCGTCTCATTGAACGACAAGCCCTGCAGACAAGAACAGCCTCTTCCAGCATCATTCGAAGGCAGCTGAGGGTGGCTACTAACATCAACATCAGCCAGCAGACCATACGGAACCGCCTTCATGGGTTTAACCTCCGTTCTCGTCGCCCAGCTGTACGGCCACGCTTAACTCCAGCCCATAGGGCAGCACGCCGCGCCTTCTGCAGACGTCACGTGAGGTGGACACGTCAGCAATGGTCCCAGGTCCTGTTCAGTGATGAATCACGCTTCACCCTGAACCACAACGACGGCCGACTGAGGGTCTGGAGGCGCCCAGGGGAACGCTTTATTGACGCCACTGTCCAAGAAAAGGTGGCCTTTGGTGGAGGTTCTGTAATGGTCTGGGGGGCCTTCAGCCTTCACCACAGAACACCCTTGTATCATGTACAGGGTAACCTGACTGGCCTCCGATACCGGGATGAGATCCTTCGACCGCTGGCTGTGCCTACACTGCAGCAGATGGGACCGCCGGCTGTCTACCAGGATGACAACGCTCGCCCCCACAGGGCAAGGGTGGTCAACGACTTCCTGCAGCAGTCTGGAGTCAACAGAATGGAGTGGCCAGCATGCAGTCCCGATCTCAACCCGATTGAGAACCTCTGGGATGAGCTGGATCGCAAAGTGAGGAGCAACCACCCCCCTCCCAGGGATGCCCAGCACCTCTACCAGATGCTGCAGGCTGAGTGGCAGGCGCTTCCACAGAGGATCTTCACCACCCTGGTCAACTCCATGAGGACTCGCTGCGTCGAGTGCCAGAACAGCCATGGCGGATACACGCATTACTGAACTTTTGGGAGCATCAGAATGCCCTGTCTTGTGATTTCAATGACTTTGGGAAATCAAATTTCGATACGTACCCACTTTGATCAAATGTACAGACCAAACGATTGCTCGAAATTGAAGGCAATTGTGTATCGTTATCACTAAAGCATTGAATTAAATGTTGGCCAAAATTCAACGCATTGGCTTTCTTATTTGGAAAGTTATGAATTAGTTTGCAAGTGATCCTTAACTTTTTGTGGATAGCTTATATAAATGACATACATTTTTAGAATGACGCACGGTGTTCTAAGTGCTGTATTTCTGCTCAAACACGAACAAAAAACGAACGAAACGAAATTTTATTTATACAGGGTAATGAGATAAGTATACATACTTTTTTACACCCAGCCCTGTGGAAAACAAAAACATCGAATAAACAACAATTGAAACCAAAAAAACAAAACTTAAAATAATGAACAACAACCCTGAACAGCATGTAAAAAGTGAAAATGTTGAGAGAGAGAGAGAGAGAGAGAGAGAGAGAGAGAGAGAGAGAGACGAGAGAGAGAGAGAGAGAGAGAGAGAGAGAGAGAGAGAGAGAGAGAGAGAGAGAGAGAGAGAGAGAGAGAGAGAGAATAACATGATATTTCTTTCAAATTAGTAGGTAAAGAGTTCCATAAGGAACCTCCGGATTAATGCAGACTGGATTTAAATAACTCCAAGCGGGGTCTATGGAGATAAATCTTGTGTACATGTCTTTTATCATTTAACGTGACACGAGTCGATAGGCTACGAGAGCTGATGGCAGAGTGATTTCCCCTGTTTGACCGATTGAATTAGGCCAGATCATTCCCACACACCATGAAATTACTCCCCTTCATTATTTCCGAACAAGTCCTATTGTGTTCTTCAATGTTCTAGTATGGCGTCATCAGTGCGGATTAAGCACTTAACACGGGTAATAACATGTCAATTAGCATGAAAAGCCAGTCGTATTAGCAGGGTCTTTTAATGTACGTGTTACCACCGGTGTTGTCTGTTCTAGACGATCTCATGATTGCAGTACCTGATGCTAGTTTTATCCTCTGTTCTTGTGGGCAGTAGTGCATGGTCTGTGTGCTAACCATGTCCACACAACGCTCTGCACGGCCCGCCACACTGCACACGATTCGACCCCAATGCGATCCGATTGTGACTGTGTCTGTGAGCCGTGCTTCACTTGAAATACTTCCGTCTAAAAATAACTCTACTATTGTCGTTCACTGCAGTCAACTAGGCCCCAATACACGAATCAAAGAAAATGCCTGATATAAAAACCAAACAGGGCCTGAAGAAAAGTGTGTAAGGCACTTGTAAATTCGCTGCAAACTACAATGTGGGCGTTCGTGTTCTTTATTTTCTTGTATATAAAAAAATTAAATTAATTTAATCAGATTCGTGTACGAGGGACTACAAATAATAGTAAGCATAACTAGCAGGGTTTATCAGATTCATTTGGGCAGTAGAATGTCACGAGAATCATGCCTGACAATAATGTCTGTTGGGTCGCATTGGCCCACAATCGTATGCAACGTGGCAGCCCATAATAGTTCAGGATGTGACAATAATGTCTGTTGCTGTCCAGCACACCGCCCACAAACCGTTAGGGAACACTTACCAAAGCATAATAGTTCAGGATGTGACAATAATGTCTGTTGCTGTCCAGCACACCGCCCACAAACCGTTAGGGAACACTTACCAAAGCATAATAGTTCAGGATGTGACAATAATGTCTGTTACTGTCTAGCATACCGCCCACAAACCGTTAGGGAACACTTACCAAAGCATAATAGTTCAGGATGTGACAATAATGTCTGTTGCTGTCTAGCATACCGCCCACAAACCGTTAGGGAACACTTACCAAAGCATAATAGTTCAGGATGTGACAATAATGTCTGTTGCTGTCCAGCATACCGCCCACAAACCGTTAGGGAACACTTACCAAAGCATAATAGTTCAGGATGTGACAATAATGTCTGTTGCTGTCTAGCATACCGCCCACAAACCGTTAGGGAACACTTACCAAAGCATAATAGTTCAGGATGTGACAATAATGTCTGTTGCTGTCCAGCATACCGCCCACAAACCGTTAGGGAACACTTACCAAAGCATAATAGTTCAGGATGTGACAATAATGTCTGTTGCTGTCCAGCATACCGCCCACAAACCGTTAGGGAACACTTACCAAAGCATAATAGTTCAGGATGTGACAATAATGTCTGTTGCTGTCCAGCATACCGCCCACAAACCGTTAGGGAACACTTACCAAAGCATAATAGTTCAGGATGTGACAATAATGTCTGTTGCTGTCCAGCATACCGCCCACAAACCGTTAGGGAACACTTACCAAAGCATAATAGTTCAGGATGTGAAAATAATGTCTGTTGCTGTCCAGCATACCGCCCACAAACCGTTAGGGAACACTTACCAAAGCATAATAGTTCAGGATGTGAAAATAATGTCTGTTGCTGTCTAGCATACCGCCCACAAACCGTTAGGGAACACTTACCAAAGCATAATAGTTCAGGATGTGACAATAATGTCTGTTGCTGTCTAGCATACCGCCCACAAACCGTTAGGGAACACTTACCAAAGCATCGATATTTCAAAAGCGACAAAAGCTACGTCCTTGAAATGTTCACTTTCTTGATATTCGTGAAATGTTCTGATGTGATGTTCAAAAAGTAGGGTACTCCTGTTTAAAACATGCTAAAAATGTTTCTGCTCAACAGATTGCTGTCGCATTTTGCAAGCATTTTGTCAATGCATTTAATGAACCACTGTGAACATTTCAAGGACGTAGCTTTTGTCGCAGACAAACAGACAGACAGAGAGACAGACGGACAGACAGAGGGATGGACAGACAGACAGACAGACAGAGAGACAGACAGACAGACAGACGGACGGACAGACAGGAAATAGGGTGAAGGGAAACCAACCCAAGGAAAAAAAGAAAATGTTAAAAACTTTAGATAAGGATAAACATACGTGTGTGTTGATTTTTCTCTTCCCTTTTTTCTCCCAAACTCTGAAAATCCGAACTTTTTTTTACTTGGGATGTTTGCAAGCTTGTTGTTTTTGTCAGTTGGCCAACTGTTTTAGCTATCAAAGGTTTTAAAATAAACCGACAATTCGCTGCCACAACCACGGAGTTGTTATTATTTGCATTTATTCAAACAAGGATAAACATAGTTTTTTACGTAGGTTAAAAAAGATATGCTAGGTAAGCACTACTATAGATGGTGATGAATATTATTGTTACAGTGATGTGCCATACATTCCACTAACTCTTTATTCTATAGATGGCAATGATTCTTATTTTTACGGTGATGTGCCATAAATTCTACTGGATTCTGACTCTTTGGTGACACTACTTGAAGTTGAAGCATCGCCATCAAAGCCCAACACTGGTTGAAGGGGGCACTAGAAAAAGACATTACATTCATGAGGAGTTCATATGTATGCAGAGGGTACATGGACCGAGTTTTTGATGCTCTAAAGACAATAAAGTTTCTGTCTTTGTCTCTGTCTGTCTGTCTCTGTCTGTCTCTGTCTGGGAGTAAAACGGAACCATGTAAGATAACAGCCTTCCATTAGGATTTGGGTGGGGCTGGCAATTCGGGAGGGAAAAGGTAAGGGGGGATAATGTGTGTGTGTGTGGGGGGGGGGGTGCTTGTGGGTGTGTGTGTTTGGGGGGGGGGGGGGGTGTGTGTGTGTGTTCGTATGCGTAGGCCTACGTGATCTTCGTGAATGTGGTATGTGTGTGCGTGTGCACGTGCATTTGTGTGTGTGTGTGTGTGTGTGTGTGTGTGTGTGTGTGTGTGTGTGTGTGTGTGTGTGTGTGAGAGAGAGAGAGAGAGAGAGAGAGAGAGAGAGAGAGAGAGAGAGAGAGAGAGAGAGAGAGAGAGAGAGAGAGAGAGAGAGAGAGAGAGAGAAAGCGAGTACGTGCGTGCATGCGTGTGTGTGTGCCCATGTATGTGTGAACGCTTGTGTATGCTATGTGTGTGCGTGCGTTCGCGCTCGTGAGCGTGTGTGTGTGTGTGTGTGTGTGTGTGTGTGTGTGTGTGTGTGTGTGTGTGTGTGTGTGTGTGTGTGTGAATACGCAAGTACGTATAGCAATGTGTTTACTTTTAGCTAAAGAACTAACGTTTACTCTGTTCGAATTTAACGATTCCGAAGTAAACATGTCGCTTGGTACATTTTGAACATCCAAAGTGCACAGTATTTTAAAAGGGAACACTGATACCGATGTGTCCCCGTCTCTGTGTGTCACTCCCATTGTGTCCCCGTCTCTATGTGTCATTCCCATTGTGTCCCCGTCTCTATGTGTCATTCCCATTGTGTCCCCGTCTCTATGTGTCATTCCCATTGTGTCCCCGTCTCTGTGTGTCATTCCCATTGTGTCCCGTCTCTATGTGTCATTCCCATTGTGTCCCCGTCTCTATGTGTCACTCCCATTGTGTCCCCGTCTCTATGCGTCATTCCCATTG
The DNA here is from genome assembly GCA_017654935.2 of Phymorhynchus buccinoides. Taxonomy (NCBI): domain Eukaryota; kingdom Metazoa; phylum Mollusca; class Gastropoda; order Neogastropoda; family Raphitomidae; genus Phymorhynchus; species Phymorhynchus buccinoides. The sequence continues at coordinate 2,828,466 of CM065702.1, forward strand.
TGTCCCCGTCTCTATGTGTCATTCCCATTGTGTCCCCGTCTCTATGCGTCATTCCAATTGTGTCCCCGTCTCTATGTGTCAGTGTGTCCCCGTCTCTGTGTGTCAGTGTGTCCCCGTCTCTATGTGTCATTCCCATTGTGTCCCCGTCTCTATGTGTCAATGTGTCCCCGTCTCTGTGTGTCAGTGTGTCCTCGTCTCTATGTGTCATTCTCATTGTGTCCCCCGTCTCTATGTGTCATTCTCATTGTGTCCCCGTCTCTATGTGTCATTCCCATTGTGTCCCCGTCTCTGTGTGTCATTCCCATTGTGTCCCCGTCTCTATGTGTCATTCCCATTGTGTCCCCGTCTCTATGTGTCATTCCCATTATGTCCCCGGCTCTATGTGTCATTATCATTGTGTCCCCGTATCCATGTGTCATCATCATTGTGTCCCCGTCTCTATGTGTCATTCCCATTGTGTCCCCGTCTCTATGTGCCATTCTCAATGTGTCCCCGGCTCTATGTGTCATTCTGTCTATGCTTGAAGTAAAGTGAATGTTGTCACCCGCTCTGATCGAAACGATCGAACTGTTGGTCAATGCAAAACAAAATGAGCTCCTCTGATGGCTGTACGAGATATGACTATCCAGGCTTATTTTAGTTCCCCTGATCGAATAGAAGGCATGATCTATTTCTGCCGCACAGAGAGAGAGAGAGAGAAAGAGAGAGAGAGAGAGAGAGAGAGAGAGAGAGAGAGAGAGAGAGAGAGAGAGAGAGAGAGAGAGAGAGAGAGAGAGAGAGAGAGAGAGAGAGAGAGAGAGAGAGAGAGAGAGAGAGAGAGAGAGAGAGAGAGAGAGAGAGAGAGAGAGACTGATCATTAGGATTATCAATAAGATTTTGAGGATTTCTTTGATGCTTTGTCTATTTTTAATTTTGTTCGACGTTTTGCTTTTACTTTTATATTCATACTTTGTTGTTGTTTGTTGTGATATTTTCCAAAACTCTTCTTGGTTTTGTACTTTTCCCCCTTGTGAACTGGTACGACTCCGCCAATGTTTACACTGTGTAAGTAACGTGAAGTGAGCACAGTCATAAGCTTCGCTAGTTGTTGCTTAGCTATGTTATTGCTGTTGTTCATGTCGTAAATAAAACATTTAAACCAGAGACAGACAGACAGAAATAATGAGAGAACAAGTTTGCCGTTGCTAAGAAACGGACTTCATAATGAAACACCATCTGTTGTCAAAGGCTAATGTCAATATCTCCACCTAAACAGCTGGTTCCGGTGCATTGGCGGGCTCCATGGGCTGGCTGTATGAACGGTTGCTGTTTGTTCTTCTCCACAACATAGCATCCGTTTCCTCTTGCTGTCTAGTAAAGTGAGTTTGCATGCACACCACAACGCTCGCGTGCACGCACGAATGCGCGCGCGTGCTCACACATACATTCATGCACACGCACGCATAGATCAAGAGAGAGAGAAGGGAAGAGGGGTGGAGAGCATCGATCGAAGGTAAAAAAGTGGAACAGGGGACCTACCACTAGTTTGGATAGAAACAGGAAAAGGCAAAATGAGAGAGAGAGAGAGAGAGAGAGAGAGAGAGAGAGAGAGAGAGAGAGAGAGAGAGAGAGAGAGAGAGAGAGAGAGAGAGAGAGGAGAGAGAGAGAGAGAGAGAGAGAGAGAGAGAGAGAGAGAGAGAGAGAGAGAGAGAGGGGGGGGGGGGGGGGGTGGTGAGATAGTTTCAGAAAATAAAGTGATCACCACAGGCAGACAGAAAATGAGTGGATTTAGCTTGTCAGATTTCGCTACAGGGAAAACTTGTATTGAACAAGATTACATTTGATCTTATAACTTTCCTGACAAAACTTAAAATCGCCTTTATCTCATATCACTTCCAAACGTGTTGCAGAGAAGTCTATTGCCAACTCAAAATATCCGACAAAAGAAATATCTTAAAAAAATGAAAAACAAAACAAAAATTAACAAACAATGTCTTTGTTTCTTTTTTGTCTCTCTTTTACCCCTTAACATTCCTTCCTCTGTTTGCAGATCGTTACAGATGACTTCCGTCCCGTGAAGATTTGATCCACTTTCTCCCCAACGGACCAGACCCATTCCTCCCTCACCCCCCACCCACCCAGAGCGGTCCACAATGATGGCAGCCGTGGTGAGGAGGTTCCAGGAAGCCCTGGAGAGGGGCGAGGACCCCAGGAAGCTGAAGGACATCCTGGGCACGGTGTCTAAGAACGACGTGATGAGCTGGACGGACGACGATCACCTGGACCTCCTCCACCACTGCGTCCTCAGGGACAACGCGGAGGCCGTGGAGTTGCTGCTGAAACAGGGCTACTTCGTCAGCCCCCACCAGCCCCAGGTCAGCCCCTACCTCCACCTGGCGGCCTTTCTGGGTTTCAGGACCACCCTCAACGTCCTCCTCCAACACCGGCCTGGCGATTTCAGAATAGCCCAACAACCGCTGTTTGTTCCCCAGAGCTTCCTTCAACAAAGCGTAGCCGGGACACCGGGGAAAGCCAAAGCTGACGTTTCCACCAACAGTCGTCGATTAAGCTCCGCGAGCTCTACTCCCAGAACAAGGGATAAAACTAGTTCTAGTCGTTCGGTGGACAGCAAGACTAAAGACAAAGCGGAGTCCGCGGGTTCGTTGAACGGTGTGAGCGTGGATGGTTCCAAGCCCGTGTCGCGGACGCCCCTGGACGTGGCAGCACGTGCGAGGCACGTGGAGTGCGTGAAGGTGATGCTGTCGGTGAGCGTGCTGAAGGCCCACCCTGATGCCCCCAACAGGGGATACCTCACCCTGACCGCTCTGCACGACTGCCCCTCCGCCATGAGCCTTCTGCTGCAGGTCAGTTGGATGGTGATGTTTTCAGGGCTGCTCTTGTGTTGGTAGGGCAGGTGGGAGTAGTTTAGTGCGTATCCGGAATGTCATCAGCCATTTGGGGTCGGGTTATTTTTCTTTCTGATCAGTGTGTGTTGTTCCGTGTTCGTTTGATTGCTCACAGAGTCCAGTTACTGGTGGATGGTCTTTTGATTGCTCACAGAGTCCAGTTACTGGTGGATGGTCTTTTGATTGCTCACAGAGTCCAGTCACTGGTGGGTGGTCTTTTGATTGCTCACAGAGTCCAGTTACTGGTGGATGGTCTTTTGATTGCTCACAGAGTGCAGTTACTGGTGGATGGTCTTTTGATTGCTCACAGAGTCCAGTTACTGGTGGATGGTCTTTTGATTGCTCACAGAGTGCAGTTACTGGTGGGTGGTCTTTTGATTGCTCACAGAGTCCAGTTACTGGTGGATGGTCTTTTGATTGCTCACAGAGTGCAGTTACTGGTGGATGGTCTTTTGATTGCTCACAGAGTCCAGTCACTGGTGGATGGTCTTTTGATTGCTCACAGAGTCCAGTCACTGGTGGATGGTCTTTTGATTGCTCACAGAGTCCAGTTACTGGTGGATGGTCTTTTGATTGCTCACAGAGTGCAGTTACTGGTGGATGGTCTTTTGATTGCTCACAGAGTCCAGTCACTGGTGGATGGTCTTTTGATTGCTCACAGAGTCCAGTCACTGGTGGATGGTCTTTTGATTGCTCACAGAGTCCAGTTACTGGTGGATGGTCTTTTGATTGCTCACAGAGTCCAGTTACTGGTGGATGGTCTTTTGATTGCTCACAGAGTCCAGTCACTGGTGGATGGTCTTTTGATTGCTCACAGAGTCCAGTTACTGGTGGATGGTCTTTTGATTGCTCACAGAGTCCAGTTACTGGTGGATGGTCTTTTGATTGCTCACAGAGTGCAGTTACTTGTGGATGGTCTTTTGATTGCTCACAGAGTCCAGTTACTGGTGGATGGTCTTTTGATTGCCCAGATAGTCCAGTCACTGGTGGGTGGTCTTTTGATTGCTCACAGAGTGCAGTTACTGGTGGGTGGTCTTTTGATTGCTCACAGAGTGCAGTTACTTGTGGATGGTCTTTTGATTGCTCACAGAGTCCAGTTACTGGTGGATGGTCTTTTGATTGCTCACAGAGTGCAGTTACTGGTGGATGGTCTTTTGATTGCTCACAGAGTCCAGTTACTGGTGGATGGTCTTTTGATTGCTCACAGAGTCCAGTTACTGGTGGATGGTCTTTTGATTGCTCACAGAGTCCAGTTACTGGTGGATGGTCTTTTGATTGCTCACAGAGTCCAGTCACTGGTGGATGGTCTTTTGATTGCTCACAGAGTCCAGTTACTGGTGGATGGTCTTTTGATTGCTCACAGAGTCCAGTCACTGGTGGATGGTCTTTTGATTGCTCACAGAGTGTTACTGGTGGATGGTCTTTTGATTGCTCACAGAGTCCAGTCACTGGTGGATGGTCTTTTGATTGCTCACAGAGTGCAGTTACTGGTGGGTGGTCTTTTGATTGCTCACAGAGTGTTACTGGTGGGTGGTCTTTTGAGTCACAGAGTGCTGGTGGATGGTCTTTTGATTGCTCACAGAGTCCAGTTACTGGTGGATGGTCTTTTGATTGCTCACAGAGTGCAGTTACTGGTGGATGGTCTTTTGATTGCTCACAGAGTGCAGTTACTGGTGGATGGTCTTTTGATTGCTCACAGAGTCCAGTTACTGGTGGATGGTCTTTTGATTGCTCACAGAGTCCAGTTACTGGTGGATGGTCTTTTGATTGCTCACAGAGTCCAGTCACTGGTGGATGGTCTTTTGATTGCTCACAGAGTCCAGTTACTGGTGGGTGGTCTTTTGATTGCTCACAGAGTGCAGTTACTGGTGGGTGGTCTTTTGATTGCTCACAGAGTGCAGTTACTGGTGGATGGTCTTTTGATTGCTCACAGAGTGCAGTTACTGGTGGATGGTCTTTTGATTGCTCACAGAGTCCAGTCACTGGTGGATGGTCTTTTGATTGCTCACAGAGTCCAGTCACTGGTGGATGGTCTTTTGATTGCTCACAGAGTCCAGTCACTGGTGGATGGTCTTTTGATTGCTCACAGAGTCCAGTTACTGGTGGATGGTCTTTTGATTGCTCACAGAGTCCAGTTACTGGTGGATGGTCTTTTGATTGCTCACAGAGTCCAGTTACTGGTGGATGGTCTTTTGATTGCTCACAGAGTCCAGTCACTGGTGGATGGTCTTTTGATTGCTCACAGAGTCCAGTTACTGGTGGATGGTCTTTTGATTGCTCACAGAGTCCAGTTACTGGTGGGTGGTCTTTTGATTGCTCACAGAGTCCAGTTACTGGTGGATGGTCTTTTGATTGCTCACAGAGTCCAGTTACTGGTGGATGGTCTTTTGATTGCTCACAGAGTCCAGTCACTGGTGGATGGTCTTTTGATTGCTCACAGAGTGCAGTTACTGGTGGATGGTCTTTTGATTGCTCACAGAGTCCAGTCACTGGTGGATGGTCTTTTGAAGATGGAAGCCCTGAATAATTTTAAGGCGGCTTTATGATTATTGTTGTTATAAGTTTTGCTTTGAGAACATTAATGATTTGCGTTGTTTTATAGCTGCCTGATGTCATTTGTTTAAAAACTAGACTAAGTAATGTATGTTACTATGTTTTGTTGAAATAGACTGTAATTTTTGCGTAATTTGTCATTAGACAGAAATGGAATACGTGAATGGTGAGGTTAAACAAAAACAAAAACCACATTAATAAATAAAATGACGGGAAAATATGTCAGCTTACCGTTAATTATATATAACAAAACGCCCTTCCAAACCAGGCGTAGTGGTTAGCGTCGTGGACTACTGGCTGGGAGGACTTGGGTTCGAATCCCATCAGAGGCGAGCGTTTTTTCAGTCCTGGACCGACTCCTACCCAGAGTGAGTGACTATGGGCTCAATGGGAAGACTAAAACCACACAGTCGAGCTTCATCCGCTTAACAGATGCGATTCTGAGAGTGTTGCTCTAATTCCAAGACCAACACTGCAGGTGTCTGTAGTTCTCGGGCCTGGTTAACGCCGGGATATCATTATGAAAGGAAGCGTAGAATACAGCCCTGTCATGTAGTCTCAGACTGATACGGAACTCCATAGCACCATCATCATCATCATAGTCATAGGGGAAGACGGGGTAAAAAGCGCATGGGCGGGTAAGAAGCCCACCCCAATTATCTCATGAAATGAAGTAAATTTCAGTCTCATTTTGCCCATGAGACGAGCGTTAATGTCTAGCATTCGTCTCATGGGCAAATTTGACTGAAATTTTCTTTATTTCATGAGATAATTGGGGTGAGCTTCTTACCCGCCCATGCGCTTTTTACCCCGTCTTCCCCTACGCCTTATTTCCATCAGTCATTAAAAAGAAAAATGTCTCAAATTCTGTGGCTTTGCATGCCCTGCTCTCATGGTGACTTCAGTTTCGGTTTCAGACCCAGTCGATGCCTTGGTGCGTTCGGGTCAAAGTCATGGGGATTAGTGTGTTCTGGGGAGCTGTCGGTGGACAGTCGTGGTGGCGCCCTCGGAGGAGGACCTCACTCACGCTGGCTCCGCGACTAAGAGAATAGTGTCGTCAGTAAGGGACTTAGTAGGTGGTGTCCTGAACAGGCTCCACTGAACTCCACCGAAGTGACTCAGCAGCAGTGCAGTGTCTCCTCGGTTGGTTGCCTCCTGACGGCCTTACATAGATTCGCTCCCCATGGACTGCTGGTCTCGGATTCTGCAACCTGAACAAGCCGGGGTGGGGCTGCGAATTGGGATTCGGAATGAGCGGCGTGGGGGCAATGCCACTGTACGGCCCAGAAGATGGGAGAGCAAAACAAAATATATGTAATTTTTTTTTAAATTCAATTTCAGCAAAATTCCACCAAGCAGACGACCCAGCGGCTCCCGGACGACGACTTCAAATCAGCAGTGGAGGTGTGCGTGCAGAGAGCGCGCCCCGAATGTCTCGACCAACTGCTGAGCGTGAAGGGGCCCGGGACCGTGGATAGCAAGCAGCTGTTCAAGCAAATCAACTTCTTCCACGTGCTCTACACGTTCAGCGCCTCGTTCGGCAAAGGGTCGTACGGTCGTCTGCCGGAAGCGACGCGGGTGTTGATTCGAAGGGGACATGACGTCAACGCCAAACTGCCTCCCAGAACCTACCCCTTGTACACTTTGCTGACGCACGCGTTCTGTTACCATGACTACAGCTTCACCGGGTATTACGTGGAGTGTCTGAGACTGCTTCTGGAGAGAGGCGCTGACCCCAACTTTGATGAGGTGAGGGCCTTGTTGAGGGTCACAGTACATGTGGACATTTTTTACTCTTCCCCCATCACTGTGTTGCCGTGGGGAAATAGCGAAAAACGTTCACGTGTATTAAGACTTTAAGTGATGCCATTCATAGCATTACTTGCATAGGGAAATACGGGGTAAAAAGCCCATGGGCGGGTAAGAAGCCCATGCCAATTATCTCATGAATTAAAGAAAATGTCAGTCAAATTTGCCCACGAGACGAATGCTAAACATTAACACACGTCTCATGGGCAAAATGTGACTGAAATTTGCTTCATTTCATGAGATAATTAGCATGGGCTTCTTACCCGCCCATGGGCGTTTTACCTCGTCTTAACCTATCACTGTGTTGCCATGAGGAAAGGGTGAAAAGTGTTCACTTGTAGGCCTACAGAGACCTTCAGGGCTGGCCAATTTGAACATGCTCACTCAGGCCAGGTCTTGATAAAAACGAAATATGAAAAAAGACCCACCTTTTCATTTTGTTGTTGTTGTTGCTGCTGCTGCTGTTGTTGTTGTTGCTGCTGCTGCTGTTGTTGTTGCTGCTGCTGTTGTTGTTGTTGTTCATTTTTCGTTTTATCAAGACCTGAAAAATGAAGAGGTGGGTGTGACCTAAGGAAGCTGACATTTGTTGAAGCTTTGGGTCTTTGGTTGTTAATCGGCAGTTGGCAGGCAGGCTGGAGACTACAGGTAGGGGTTATGCCAGGGGGGGGGGGGGGAGGAGGGAGGGGGTCGTGGAGGGTGGTAAAGGCGAGCACCAACCAAGTAGAAAGAAAGAGTGTGTTGATGTGCCTGTGGAAGAGGGACGCCTTCTCAAATCGTGCATACTATACTATACTATACTATACTATACTATACTATACTATACTATACTATACTATACTATGCTATACTATGCTATGCTATACTATACCATGCTATGCTATACTATACTATGCTATACTATACCATACTATGCTATACTATGCTATGCTATGCTATACTATACTATTCCTGCAGTGGAACCTCCCTATAAGACCTTCCGTATCAGGACCCCCTCTAAGATGTGACCTAAACATTGTCACAGACTTTACCCTCCTTATCAGGACTACTGAGTGTCCGCCTCTAGTAAGACCTTTTTGGCTGGTTTTAAGGTCGTAATATGGAGGTTCCATTGTGTTACTATCATGCACATGCCCTGTTACTCAGAGACAGACAGACACATACGCATGCACGCACGCACGCACGCACGCACGCACGCACGCACGCACGCACACTCGGCGCTAGCATATTGATCAGTTTTTCCACTGAGAAAGCTAAACTGTGTCAATTTGTTAAATGTTTTGATTCATATTTCCCATATTTCCGTGGAAGATGGTAACACGGTTTTCTTTTTGCCCCGTGAAACAAAAATGGAATCAGGAAGTCAATATTCTTCAAGGGTCATTTTGGAGCCATTCTCAAAGTCACTTGGAGTCACTTGTCTTTTTTTCTCTCCAAGGTCTGTATGGGTAATTTTATACTATACCCAAGGTCACTTGGAGATGCTTTGGGCAAGTACTTTTTAAAGCAAATAATACAATAAAATGGAACAAAACAGCCCTGAAATTAATGATTGCAATTATGGAACAGATCCATTTCGAGAAACGGCTCCAGCAGCGAGGCAGAGGAGGCAGCCATAAGCCCTCGGGGTCCTCGTCCACGGTGGCCGGCAGGAGGGCGTTCTCCTCCGCCTGGCACTGCCTGCTGGACACCGTGGAGAGCTACGCCACAGCCATGAACTCCAAGGCACTGGCCGTCAGGTTCATCGAGGACTGCGCACAGGTGTTGGTCAAACACAAAGCGGACGTGTCCAAGGTAAAATTGGGGGGGGGGGGGGGGGACCTGGATGTGAGGAAGGACGAGAGAGAAGGGGATGGGGCGAATAAGAGTGTCTGCTGGACACAGTAGAGAACTAGACCACAGCCATGAACTCCTAAATATTGGCCGTCAGGTTGATTGAGGACTGTGCCCAAGTCCTGGTCAAACACAAAGCTGACGTGTCCAAGGTAGTTGGGGACGGGGTTAGGAGGTGGTAGGGGGGATGGGATAGAATAGTGTATGGAGTGGGGCGAGTAATAGTGTCTGGTATAAGAGTGCAGTTACGCCCCCACCATGAACTGTGCTGACTGTGGAGGACTGGGCCTACGTTCTGGTCAAGCAAAAAGCTCATGTGTCCAAGGTAATAATAGATAGGTAGGGAGGGTGGGAGACGAGTGTGGGGGGGGGGGCGAATAAGAGTGTCTGGTGGTGGAGGGGGGGGGGGGGTTCTCCAAGGTATTGGCCGTCAGATTCGTGCAGGACAGTGGAGGGAGGAATCGAACCGAACGTCGAGTCCTTCGGACGGGGACTTAAAGCGAGAGAGAGAGAGAGAGAGAGAAAAGTGGAGTTTTTACGCCTTCTGGGCCAAAGGGCCATTTGGGGCATTTTAGATTATAAAGATCCTGAAAAAAGAAGATTTTGAATGAAGCTAGTCTGACCCGTGCCCTTTATAAGCACGTAAAACTCCCACGCAAATTGAAAGTCGGTAAGAGTCCGTAAGAGCAGGGAGAAATGCCGTTGCCTGGTATGACCAAATCGATAGCTACATTATCAAAGTCCGCCCCCCCCCTTCACATCACCCCCCCCCTCAAAAAAAAAAGGGGGTGGGTGGCGTTGCGCTTGCCGCGACACGCTCTACAGGTGGGAACTACCAGAATTTCTATAAATATAGACTAGAATATACCCAAAACCAAAACCAAATGAAATATGTGGGCTGATTCTGTAGGTAGTGCAATACCAGGCCCACCCATGGCGACTCTTCGTCTCTGTGTGTTGTAGGTGGGAGTGATCGGCGACGGGTCGGCGTCGGCTCAGGGCACCATCCTGCATCAGTACGCCAAGACCAGTGTCTCCTTAGGGCTGGACCCCTCCATCCTGCGCACCATCCTCCGCTTCGGGGCGGAGCCAGATGTCAAAGTCGACGTGAGTAGATTAATGCCACTATAATTTATAGTGGCATACATGTATGTATGCATGTATGTATGTATGTATGTATGTATGTATGTATGTATGTATGTATGTATGTATGTATGTATGTATGTATGTATGTATGTATGTATGCATGTAGGTATGTATATGTAGGTATGCATGTATGTATGCATGCATGCATGTATGTATACACACAACTTGAGATCAAGAAAAGAAAAACAAGCACAACAGATATTCTCAATGTTTCGATGTTCCAGGCAGCAAAGTCGTCGGTGTGAGGACATGCTTGGGGAGTGTCTCTGCAATGTCATTTATGAAGATGAGGAAGAGAGTGAAGGACATGACTCCTCCTTGGGGCACGCCCTGCTGCAAAGTCACTCGTCCACTGATCTTTCCATCCTGCTTTAATCTTGCTGTGCGGTACTAGGTCCTTTATAGTCACAGAGGCATCTCTGTGAAATTCGGGTTGCTCCCATCTGGAGAGCGCGTCGCAGCCAGAAGCGCGCCACCCATTATTTTGTTTGCGTGCGAATTTTTGTGACTGATAAAGGAAGGAAAAGGGTGGGTAATTTTTTAACAAATGACAACTTTTTCGTTGCCACTGGGTTTAACGTGTGCTAAGTGCATGGGCACACGGGACCTCGGTTTATCGTCTCATCCGAAAGACTCCACGTTCAGACCGTAAGGCCTAGTGCAAAGTGAGAGGAAAAAATCCCCTGTACCCAGGTTTGAACTCGGGTTTACTTGACACGAGGCGAACGCGCTACCACTGTGCCACTCTACACCTGGAGGAAGTCTTTGATCCAGCTGTGCATTTTCCCTTCAACTTCCTTGTTGAGCAGCTTGAGAAGAAGGCCTTCTCTCCATATGTCTGTCAGGTCTGCAAAGACAGCGAGAAGCTTCTTCTCCTCCTGGAAGCCATTCTCCATCTCCTGGATAAGGCAAGCCAGTGCGGTTCTTCCCGTAGGCTGACTGAGTGCTGCTAATCACGTGGTTCTCCTCTGGACGTTCACGCAGTCTTACACTCACCATTCTGGCCTTTTACACAAATGACCTTTGTCACTGGTTGACATTAGCCTGTAGAAAGGGCCAATAGTAGATGAGAGCTATACTACAGAATTGGAATATGATGGTACAGCTTAGTCTTTCATGGAAGACGATGACTCTCTAACTGGGGAGCATCTGCACTGGCTCCAGTGCTGCAACCAAAGGGATTGATTGGCCTTTGGGGACCCTCTCCAACGCCAACTCTCATCCTCAAATCCCTTTGGCCGAGAGAGTGGGGATGTTCCCAGGGCAGCCCGCCAGAATAGCAGCTGCCCCCTTTGCCTAGTGGCAGTCATTGTCGGAAACGACAGACAGGCAACAACAACAACAACAACAATAACATTCAACCATCACCTTGCCCAGTTAACGTAGCAGGCTGAATGGGCGGTAGCTGGACGTTTAAAAAAAATGTCTTCTGCTTCTTTTGCATAAGTACGTATGATGGTATAGCTTATCTCCATCGTTCTGGGAATTTAAAGTACCGGAGTTCCAGGATTAGTTGATAATCAGAAGAAGGTTTTTTGTTCTCTGGCTAAGGGCCCAAGGTTCTGAACCATAGTGTTCAGAGCACCCTCTTTCCCGTGGGCTTTCTTCGGTTTTAGTTTCTTGATGGCCGCATTGAGTTCTGCCATGAAGAAGGCTGATATCATGGAAGATGCTGGATTTGATTATTCGGCTTATCCCTGACCTCTAAGCGGACTTCCTATACGTTACGTATTCAGGCGTTGGAAAGTGTTGTTGTACTTTCTTCCTTGTAGAAGCCCACAAGTGTGTAGGCTGCTTTCTTGCCACAGTGGTGCTTGCCTGCTATGCCACCTTCCTCAAGGACGGTTCTGCTGGACCAGAACGCACAACAATTCTGTACAATGTCTAAGCTGGGCTTGTGGGGCACTCGAAGAGGCCGCGAGGCCTATATGTCCTTGGTGTCCTGATCTGAGAGCAACGTGGGACATTCAGAGGCCGCGTGACCTAGATGACCTTGATGACTTGACCTGACCTAATGACCCACTGGATAGTCAGACGAAAATGACCTCCTCTCTCTCTCTCTCTCTCTCTCTCTCTCTCTCGCTCTCTCTCTCTCTCTCTCCCGTGTCCACACCTACACCAACAGGGCAAATACGCAATCAACGTCTACTTGGACCAACTGTTCGAGCTCTTCACGCGCTGTGGTGACGTCAGCCACACCACACACGTCAATCACGAGAGTGACGTCACTGACCTCATGCGGTTCCTGTGTGCCTACATGTCCCCGCCACACATTGCGGAAGCTGCCTTCATCTTCAAGCAATCTCACGGACGATCTCGATCGGAGCAGGTATGTATGGGAAGGGGGTCGTGAGTTTTAGTGTGCATGACAACCGAACTTTTAAAGCTGTTACTTTGTACTGCAGTGTCCCAGGCAACAGTTTAAAAGCTGTTACATTACGAACTCTTTCTTCTCCTGTGCTTCAGAGGCTAAACGCTACCTAGACAACAGTTTGAAAGCTGTTACATTATGAACTCTTTCTTCTCCTGTGCTTCAGGCTAAACGCTACCTAGACAACAGTTTGAAAGCTGTTACTTTACGAGCTCTTTCTTCTCTTGTGTTTCAGGCTAAACGCTACCTGGACAAGGTGCTGAGCGGCCTCGAGGCCCATTCAAAACGCGTGCGCCCCTTGCAGCAGCTGGCGGCGTGGAAGGTGTGGCTGGCCTGCGGCAAGCGGGCGGCTGTCGTCCTGAACTTGCCCCTCAAGGTGGAGCTGAAGACCATGGTACTGCCGCTGATCTGATGTTCCACTGTCGCTCCGCCATTATGTCCACGACTCTCCAGTCAGGCGGGTGTTGAGCGAGTCCGAAGATGGCTGGTACGTGAGGCCGATCCTCGCTTTGAACTGCCTGCTGCTGCAGGGGACAGGGAAGCTTTGGAGTTGAGGCAGAGATTATCCAGACTTAGTGTTCTTTGCGTTTCTCCAGAGTAGCATCCGCTTATATAGCTGCTTAGCTAGAGCTAGGCTGGCTCCCGTATGGCTTTGCCTAGAGGATGTAAAACTTTAACTTCGCTAGGCTGGCTCAAGGAAATTGCAGTTGGCACTGGGAGGGGGGGGGGGGAAGAGGGGGTGGTGGTGAACCGTACGTCCCCAAAACGAGTCTGCAGAGGCCCATGTCATTGGCCATGATCCTTTTAAAACTGAACATGTCCTTTGGACAGCGTCTTGATGCCGTCACGTGGCTAAAATTACGTCAGTTTGTATCCCCCTGAAAACGATAAGCAAGAACAATAACTGGAGAAACTGTGGACAAACGCAAAGAACGATAACTCTGGAAACGACGTTTTATTCCATGGTTGATATGCAAAACGCTTTGGAGACCATCAACTAACACTAAGGTCTGTCCTAAAGGCGGTCCCCATGGTGAAAGATTGGGGATGTTCTTCGGGCAAGGCATTTCCACAATATGGGATCTGACGACATGACGTCACATGCTTGTTATTACCTCCCTTTGCGTCTCCCCTGTAAGGACAATAACAAAGAACAATTTCAAAGAGCAATAACTCTGGAGAAACTGGGGAAACGCAAAGAACAATAACTCTAGAGGAACCCTACTGTGGTGGAATGCAAAGAACAATAACTCTGGAGAAACTAGAGAAACGCAAGGAACAATAACTTTGGAGGTCGATTCCCATCTGACTGGCAAAAGGGGGGGGGGGGGGGCCTTTCCCAATATCTTCTTTGATCCTGTCAATTATCAGTGCAGATGCGTCATGCTGCCGTTATGCGCCTTACTAAGAAATAGGCCCAGCAAGTCCGACTTCGGCTGGAGGAAATATTTTTGAAAGTACGTGTTTCAGGCAGGAGAACGGACTGGTAAGGCAGAAAGGTAGCAGATGACAGCAAGCAAATGGAAAAGGCAGAGTCAAAGAGAGTGACAGATTAGAGGAAGTTACAAGCACAGAACTTCCAGAAGGTGGGGGAACTATTTATACAAAGAACCCCCCGGTATCCCCAGGGGGAGTGTCCCAATATCATATCCAGGGGCGCTAATTTTCCGGAGGATGTTGGATTTCCGGTTTTTGGGGTGCCGAAACTTGTGGCTTCCGGTTTGTGGAATGTAAAAACTTGTGGCTTCCGTTCAGTTTTGGGAGTGCAAAAAAATTGTGCAAAAGTTTTGATGGTTGTGAAAATTTCGAGTTGGCGGCTTTGATGTTAAACAATCTTTGTAGGAAGTTTCAAGTTTTTGTTTTCTTACAATCTTTCATTTCATGTTTTTTGGTTTTCAAGAATTATAATTTCATGTTTGTGGACATCCTTCCACTAGCACCCCTGCATATGGAGGCTGTACCTTAGGATTGAATATTATGCAGTGTACATGTCCACTAGCACCCCTGCATATGGAGGTACCTTAGGATTGAACATTAGTCACTGTACATGTCTACTAGCACCCCTGCATATGGAGGCTGTACCTTAGGATTGAACATTAGTCACTGTACATGTCCACTAGCACCCCTGCATATGGAGGTACCTTAGGATTGAACATTAGTCACTGTACATGTCTACTAGCACCCCTGCATATGGAGGCTGTACCTTAGGATTGAACATTAGTCACTGTACATGTCTACTAGCACCCCTGCATATGGAGGCTGTACCTTAGGATTGAACATTAGTCACTGTACATGTCCACTAGCACCCCTGCATATGGAGGCTGTACCTTAGGATTGAACATTAGTCACTGTACATGTCTACTAGCACCCCTGCATATGGAGGCTGTACCTTAGGATTGAACATTATGCACTGTACATGTCTACTAGCACCCCTGCATATGGAGGCTGTACCTTAGGATTGAACATTATTCACTGTACATGTCCACTAGCACCCCTGCATATGGAGGCTGTACCTTAGGATTGAACATTAGTCACTGTACATGTCCACTAGCACCCCTGCATATGGAGGCTGTACCTTAGGATTGAACATTAGTCACTGTACATGTCTACTAGCACCCCTGCATATGGAGGCTGTACCTTAGGATTGAACATTATTCACTGTACATGTCTACTAGCACCCCTGCATATGGAGGCTGTACCTTAGGATTGAACATTATTCACTGTACATGTCTACTAGCACCCCTGCATATGGAGGTACCTTAGGATTGAACATTAGTCACTGTACATGTCTACTAGCACCCCTGCATATGGAGGCTGTACCTTAGGATTGAACATTATGCACTGTACATGTCTACTAGCACCCCTGCATATGGAGGTACCTTAGGATTGAACATTAGTCACTGTACATGTCTACTAGCACCCCTGCATATGGAGGCTGTACCTTAGGATTGAACATTATGCACTGTACATGTCTACTAGCACCCCTGCATATGGAGGCTGTACCTTAGGATTGAACATTAGTCACTGTACATGTCCACTAGCACCCCTGCATATGGAGGCTGTACCTTAGGATTGAACATTATTCACTGTACATGTCTACTAGCACCCCTGCATATGGAGGCTGTACCTTAGGATTGAACATTAGTCACTGTACATGTCCACTAGCACCCCTGCATATGGAGGCTGTACCTTAGGATTGAACATTATTCACTGTACATGTCTACTAGCACCCCTGCATATGGAGGCTGTACCTTAGGATTGAACATTAGTCACTGTACATGTCTACTAGCACCCCTGCATATGGAGGCTGTACCTTAGGATATAATATTATTCACTGTACATGTCCACTAGCACCCCTGCATATGGAGGCTGTACCTTAGGATTGAACATTAGTCACTGTACATCTCCACTAGCACCCCTGCATATGGAGGCTGTACCTTAGGATTGAACATTAGTCACTGTACATCTCCACTAGCACCCCTGCATATGGAGGCTGTACCTTAGGATTGAACATTAGTCACTGTACACGTTCACAAATGGTTGTCAATTGCTCACCTGTTGTGAATGGATGTTACACTCTGTTTATTTCATGGATGGATGTTGCATGTTGTACAAAGTCACATGTGGATGTTTCATGATGCATACATTTGTGGATAGATGTTTATATTGTACAAAGTCATGGATGGATGTTTCATGGTGTACAAAGTCATGGATGGATGTTTCATGGTATATACATTCACAGATGAATGTTGCACAAATTCATGAACATATTGTTCTTGGGTTGTATATGCATGGACAACTTTTGTTTGCTATACAAATTGAGCAATGGATGTTCCATAGTGTATAAAGTTACAGAAGGAAGTAGCTACATATATAGATGTATATATTTATGATTGTGCGCTTACATAATACGCATTATAATCAACCCATAAATTAATCAAACATATTAAAAGTTATAACCATTGCAACACTTGCACATTAAAACATTGATTTAAAAGACTTAAAACTTAATAAAGGTGCATAATTATATAAGCCTTTTATCATTCTTGGCAAATGAATACCTTCTTTATGAACAAAATCAGTGATTATAGGTTGATGAAGGAGGTTGATGAAGTAGGTTGATGAAGGAATGTTATAACATGTATCTTCTTCTTCTTCTGCGTTCCAGGCCATAAGGTCACAATGGGTCCGTTTTCCAGTTTTCACTGGTCTTCTCGCTGCATTCAGCTGACACATTCCGATTTCGGAGGAGCTCAAAGGAAAAAACTATATGGAAGATTGTTTTTGGTAAAAAGGCAGGAGAATGGGCCAAAAAGTCAGAAAGATAGTAGATGACACGAAGCAAGGAAAAAGGCAGAGTCAAAGAGAGAGACAGATTAGAGGAAGTTACAAGCACAGAACTTCCAGAAGGTGGGGGAACTATTTGTACGGAAGACCCCCACGAGGGAGAACACGTATGATTTATGTGTAAATAAATGATTGAATTATGTTGTAAAATAAATGATTGAATTATGTTGTAAAATAAATGTGTATAGCGAGTTGAGTTTAACTATAAACAAAATATGCACACACATGGTACTGACTAGATACATGCCAGCGCACTGAATACTGATTGACAAACGAACATTGTTAGATGATGCAAAGAATGCATGATGCATACACTTTTTCTTTAGTCCTGACTGATCTATAGAAGCTGTATCCATTGTAAGGCTTACCCAATAAAATGTTGTATACAAACTGAAAAGATTCATGGCGTGTGTTGCAGCGATGAAGAGCATATAGTGGGTGCATGCATATAAATGATAATACTACTCAAAATAATTCTAGGGCCACTCTCAAAGTTGGCATGAGTTTTAAAATTCATATTGGTGTCACAAATACAAACATTTATTTACCAAATCTAATACGAAACTGTGATATAATATCCCCAAACAATACGTTTTTGTCAAGTATTCTGATGTTTCTTGTCCAAACATGCTACACTAACCTAAGAAAGAAACGCAAAACCACAAAAAACGTGGTCCTGCATGAAGGTTCATTCACACACACAAAATAACACACAAGCAAAAAGTAAGAAATGCTCCAAATTAATTTTTATTGTGCTTATTTTTTCCCATCCTCTTTTCCACATTTTACAAAATGGACAGAATGAAGAAAAGGAAGACTACTAATGATCATTACACATCAAGCACATCTTTTGATTTTAAAGGGAAAAGCACATACCATAGTGACACTGCGATATACGTGCATTATAGCTGAACACTGCTTCATAGTATGGATGACAGATCAGAGGGTTTCAAATTGTATGCTGATTCATCTGAAGCATTGGCTCTGGGTCCTTAATATCACCGACAAGAGCATTTCTGCACAACCTCATTTCATAGAATAACACTATGAGGCTATGCCTAAAGGGTATCTAATATGTCTGTCGCCCAATAAATATAACATGGGGAACTAGTTGACCATTGTCTGATGTTAACTGTCCTATAACATGGGGAACTAGTTGACCATTGTCTGATGTTAACTGTCCTATAACATGGGGAACTAGTTGACCATTGTCTGATGTTAACTGTCCTATAACATGTGGACCTAGTTGACCATTGTCTGATGTTAACTGTCCTATAACATGGGGAACTAGTTGACCATTGTCTGATGTTAACTGTCCTATAACATGGGGAACTAGTTGACCATTGTCTGATGTTAACTGTCTCAAAGGTCAATAAATATAACATGGGGAACTAGTTGACCATTGTCTGATGTTAACTGTCCTATAACATGGGGACCTAGTTGACCATTGTCTGATGTTAACTGTCCTATAACATGGGGAACTAGTTGACCATTGTCTGATGTTAACTGTCCCAAAGGTCAATACATTATAACATGGGGAACTAGTTGACCATTGTCTGATGTTAACTGTCCTATAACATGGGGAACTAGTTGGCCATTGTCTGATGTTAACTGTCCCAATGGTCAATACATTATAACATGGGGAACTAGTTGACCATTGTCTGATGTTAACTGTCCTATAACATGGGGAACTAGTTGACCATTGTCTGATGATAACTGTCCCAAAGGTCAATACATTATAAAATGGGGAACTAGTTGACCATTGTCTGATGTTAACTGTCCTATAACATGGGGAACTAGTTGACCATTGTCTGATGTTAACTGTCCCAAAGGTCAATACATTATAAAATGGGGAACTAGTTGACCATTGTCTGATATTAACTGTCCTATAACATGGGGAACTAGTTGACCATTGTCTGATGTTAACTGTCCTATAACATGGGAAACTAGTTGACCATTGTCTGATGTTAACTGTCCTATAACATGGGGAACTAGTTCACCATTGTCTGATGTTAACTGTCCTATAACATGGGGAACTAGTTGACCATTGTCTGATGTTAACTGTCCCAAAGGTCAATACATTATAAAATGGGGAACTAGTTGACCATTGTCTGATGTTAACTGTCCTATAACATGGGGAACTAGTTGACCATTGTCTGATGTTAACTGTCCTATAACATGGGGAACTAGTTGACCATTGTCTGATGTTAACTGTCCCAAAGGTCAATACATTATAAAAGTGGGAACTAGTTGACCATTGTCTGATGTTAACTGTCCTATAACATGGGGAACTAGTTGACCATTGTCTGATGGTAACTGTCCCAATGGTCAATACATTATAACATGGGGAACTAGTTGACCATTGTCTGATGTTAACTGTCCCAAAGGTCAATACATTATAAAATGGGGAACTAGTTGACCATTGTCTGATGTTAACTGTCCTATAACATGGGGAACTAGTTGACCATTGTCTGATGTTAACTGTCCCAACGGTCAATACATTATAACATGGGGAACTAGTTGACCATTGTCTGATGTTAACTGTCCTATAACATGGGGAACTAGTTGACCATTGTCTGATGTTAACTGTCCCAACGGTCAATACATTATAAAATGGGAAACTAGTTGACCATTGTCTGATGTTAACTGTCCTATAACATGGGGAACTAGTTGACCATTGTCTGATGTTAACTGTCCCAACGGTCAATACATTATAAAATGGGGAACTAGTTGACCATTGTCTGATGTTAACTGTCCTATAACATGGGGAACTAGTTGACCATTGTCTGATGTTAACTGTCCTATAACATGGGGAACTAGTTGACCATTGTCTGATGTTAACTGTCCCAAAGGTCAATACATTATAAAATGGGGAACTAGTTGACCATTGTCTGATATTAACTGTCCTATAACATGGGGAACTAGTTGACCATTGTCTGATGTTAACTGTCCTATAACATGGGAAACTAGTTGACCATTGTCTGATGTTAACTGTGCTATAACATGGGGAACTAGTTCACCATTGTCTGATGTTAACTATCCTATAACATGGGGAACTAGTTGACCATTGTCTGATGTCAACTGTCCCAATGGTCAATACATTATAACATGGGGAACTAGTTGACCATTGTCTGATATTAACTGTCCTATAACATGGGGAACTAGTTGACCATTGTCTGATGTTAACTGTTCCAACGGTCAATACATTATAACATGGGGAACTAGTTGACCATTGTCTGATGTTAACTGTCCTATAACATGGGGAACTAGTTGACCATTGTCTGATGTTAACTGTCCTATAACATGGGGAACTAGTTGACCATTGTCTGATGTTAACTGTGCTATAACATGGGGAACTAGTTCACCATTGTCTGATGTTAACTATCCTATAACATGGGGAACTAGTTGACCATTGTCTGATGTTAACTGTCCCAAAGGTCAATACATTATAAAATGGGGAACTAGTTGACCATTGTCTGCTGTTAACTGTCCTATAACATGGGGAACTAGTTGACCATTGTCTGATGTTAACTGTCCTATAACATGGGGAACTAGTTGACCATTGTCTGATGTTAACTGTCCCAAAGGTCAATACATTATAAAATGGGGAACTAGTTGACCATTGTCTGATGTTAACTGTCCTATAACATGGGGAACTAGTTGACCATTGTCTGATGGTAACTGTCCCAATGGTCAATACATTATAACATGGGGAACTAGTTGACCATTGTCTGATGTTAACTGTCCTATAACATGGGGAACTAGTTGACCATTGTCTGATGTTAACTGTCCCAAAGGTCAATACATTATAACATGGGGAACTAGTTGACCATTGTCTGATGTTAACTGTCCTATAACATGGGGAACTAGTTGACCATTGTCTGATGCTAACTGTCCCAAAGGTCAATACATTATAACATGGGGAACTAGTTGACCATTGTCTGATGTTAACTGTCCTATAACATGGGGAACTAGTTGACCATTGTCTGATGTTAACTGTCCTATAACATGGGGAACTAGTTGACCATTGTCTGATGTTAACTGTCCCAATGGTCAATACATTATAACATGGGGAACTAGTTGACCATTGTCTGATATTAACTGTCCTATAACATGGGGAACTAGTTGACCATTGTCTGATGTTAACTGTTCCAACGGTCAATACATTATAACATGGGGAACTAGTTGACCATTGTCTGATGTTAACTGTCCTATAACATGGGGAACTAGTTGACCATTGTCTGATGTTAACTGTCCTATAACATGGGGAACTAGTTGACCATTGTCTGATGTTAACTATCCTATAACATGGGGAACTAGTTGACCATTGTCTGATGTTAACTGTCCCAAAGGTCAATACATTATAACATGGGGAACTAGTTGACCATTGTCTGATGTTAACTGTCCTATAACATGGGGAACTAGTTGACCATTGTCTGATGTTAACTGTTCCAACGGTCAATACATTATAACATGGGGAACTAGTCGACCGTTGTCTGATGTTAACTGTCCTAATGGTCAATACATTATAACATGGGGAACTAGTTGACCATTGTCTGATGTTAACTGTCCTATAACATGGGGAACTAGTTGACCATTGTCTGATGTTAACTGTCCCAAAGGTCAATACATTATAACATGGGGAACTAGTTGACCATTGTCTGATGTTAACTGTCCTATAACATGGGGAACTAGTTGACCATTGTCTGATGTTAACTGTCCCAAAGGTCAATACATTATAACATGGCGAACTAGTTGACCATTGTCTGATGTTAACTGTCCCAAAGGTCAATACATTATAAAATGGGGAACTAGTTGACCATTGTCTGATGTTAACTGTCCTATAACATGGGGAACTAGTTGACCATTGTCTGATGTTAACTGTCCTATAACATGGGGAACTAGTTGACCATTGTCTGATGTCAACTGTCCCAATGGTCAATACATTATAACATGGGGAACTAGTTGACCATTGTCTGATATTAACTGTCCTATAACATGGGGAACTAGTTGACCATTGTCTGATGTTAACTGTTCCAACGGTCAATACATTATAACATGGGGAACTAGTTGACCATTGTCTGATGTTAACTGTCCTATAACATGGGGAACTAGTTGACCATTGTCTGATGTTAACTGTCCTATAACATGGGGAACTAGTTGACCATTGTCTGATGTTAACTATCCTATAACATGGGGAACTAGTTGACCATTGTCTGATGTTAACTGTCCCAAAGGTCAATACATTATAACATGGGGAACTAGTTGACCATTGTCTGATGTTAACTGTCCTATAACATGGGGAACTAGTTGACCATTGTCTGATGTTAACTGTTCCAACGGTCAATACATTATAACATGGGGAACTAGTCGACCATTGTCTGATGTTAACTGTCCTAATGGTCAATACATTATAACATGGGGAACTAGTTGACCATTGTCTGATGTTAACTGTCCTATAACATGGGGAACTAGTTGACCATTGTCTGATGCTAACTGTCCCAAAGGTCAATACATTATAACATGGGGAACTAGTTGACCATTGTCTGATGTTAACTGTCCTATAACATGGGGAACTAGTTGACCATTGTCTGATGTTAACTGTCCCAAAGGTCAATACATTATAACATGGCGAACTAGTTGACCATTGTCTGATGTTAACTGTCCCAAAGGTCAATACATTATAAAATGGGGAACTAGTTGACCATTGTCTGATGTTAACTGTCCTATAACATGGGGAACTAGTTGACCATTGTCTGATGTTAACTGTCCTATAACATGGGGAACTAGTTGACCATTGTCTGATGTCAACTGTCCCAATGGTCAATACATTATAACATGGGGAACTAGTTGACCATTGTCTGATATTAACTGTCCTATAACATGGGGAACTAGTTGACCATTGTCTGATGTTAACTGTTCCAACGGTCAATACATTATAACATGGGGAACTAGTTGACCATTGTCTGATGTTAACTGTCCTATAACATGGGGAACTAGTTGACCATTGTCTGATGTTAACTGTCCTATAACATGGGGAACTAGTTGACCATTGTCTGATGTTAACTATCCTATAACATGGGGAACTAGTTGACCATTGTCTGATGTTAACTGTCCCAAAGGTCAATACATTATAACATGGGGAACTAGTTGACCATTGTCTGATGTTAACTGTCCTATAACATGGGGAACTAGTTGACCATTGTCTGATGTTAACTGTTCCAACGGTCAATACATTATAACATGGGGAACTAGTCGACCGTTGTCTGATGTTAACTGTCCTAATGGTCAATACATTATAACATGGGGAACTAGTTGACCATTGTCTGATGTTAACTGTCCTATAACATGGGGAACTAGTTGACCATTGTCTGATGCTAACTGTCCCAAAGGTCAATACATTATAACATGGGGAACTAGTTGACCATTGTCTGATGTTAACTGTCCTATAACATGGGGAACTAGTTGACCATTGTCTGATGTTAACTGTCCCAAAGGTCAATACATTATAACATGGCGAACTAGTTGACCATTGTCTGATGTTAACTGTCCCAAAGGTCAATACATTATAAAATGGGGAACTAGTTGACCATTGTCTGATGTTAACTGTCCTATAACATGGGGAACTAGTTGACCATTGTCTGATGTTAACTGTCCTATAACATGGGGAACTAGTTGACCATTGTCTGATGTCAACTGTCCCAATGGTCAATACATTATAACATGGGGAACTAGTTGACCATTGTCTGATATTAACTGTCCTATAACATGGGGAACTAGTTGACCATTGTCTGATGTTAACTGTTCCAACGGTCAATACATTATAACATGGGGAACTAGTTGACCATTGTCTGATGTTAACTGTCCTATAACATGGGGAACTAGTTGACCATTGTCTGATGTTAACTGTTCCAACGGTCAATACATTATAACATGGGGAACTAGTTGACCATTGTCTGATGTTAACTGTCCTATAACATGGGGAACTAGTTGACCATTGTCTGATGTTAACTGTCCTATAACATGGGGAACTAGTTGACCATTGTCTGATGTTAACTATCCTATAACATGGGGAACTAGTTGACCATTGTCTGATGTTAACTGTCCCAAAGGTCAATACATTATAACATGGGGAACTAGTTGACCATTGTCTGATGTTAACTGTCCTATAACATGGGGAACTAGTTGACCATTGTCTGATGTTAACTGTTCCAACGGTCAATACATTATAACATGGAGAACTAGTCGACCGTTGTCTGATATTAACTGTCCTAATGGTCAATACATTATAACATGGGGAACTAGTTGACCATTGTCTGATGTTAACTGTCCTATAACATGGGGAACTAGTTGACCATTGTCTGATGCTAACTGTCCCAAAGGTCAATACATTATAACATGGGGAACTAGTTGACCATTGTCTGATGTTAACTGTCCTATAACATGGGGAACTAGTTGACCATTGTCTGATGTTAACTGTCCCAAAGGTCAATACATTATAACATGGCGAACTAGTTGACCATTGTCTGATGTTAACTGTCCCAAAGGTCAATACATTATAAAATGGGGAACTAGTTGACCATTGTCTGATGTTAACTGTCCTATAACATGGGGAACTAGTTGACCATTGTCTGATGTTAACTGTCCTATAACATGGGGAACTAGTTGACCATTGTCTGATGTCAACTGTCCCAATGGTCAATACATTATAACATGGGGAACTAGTTGACCATTGTCTGATATTAACTGTCCTATAACATGGGGAACTAGTTGACCATTGTCTGATGTTAACTGTTCCAACGGTCAATACATTATAACATGGGGAACTAGTTGACCATTGTCTGATGTTAACTGTCCTATAACATGGGGAACTAGTTGACCATTGTCTGATGTTAACTGTCCTATAACATGGGGAACTAGTTGACCATTGTCTGATGTTAACTATCCTATAACATGGGGAACTAGTTGACCATTGTCTGATGTTAACTGTCCCAAAGGTCAATACATTATAACATGGGGAACTAGTTGACCATTGTCTGATGTTAACTGTCCTATAACATGGGGAACTAGTTGACCATTGTCTGATGTTAACTGTTCCAACGGTCAATACATTATAACATGGGGAACTAGTCGACCGTTGTCTGATGTTAACTGTCCTAATGGTCAATACATTATAACATGGGGAACTAGTTGACCATTGTCTGATGTTAACTGTCCTATAACATGGGGAACTAGTTGACCATTGTCTGATGTTAACTGTCTCAACGGTCAATACATTATAACACGAGGAACTAGTTGACCATTGTCTGATGTTAACTGTCCCAACGGTCAATACATTACAACATGGGGAACTAGTTGACCATTGTCTGATGTCTCCTCTTTCAGGCTGATCCCAACCCTATCCTCCCCCCACCCCACCCCTCCTGTTTATGACCCTCAATCTCAAAGTCTCCTTTTTATAGGCTGCTTCTAACCCTATCCCTCCCCCCACCCTCCCTCATGTTTACGTCCCTCAAACTAAAAGTCTTTTCAGGCTGATCCTAACCCTATCCCTCCCCCCCACCCTCCCTCATGTTTACATCCCTCAAACTAAAAGTCTCTTTTCAGGCTGATCCTAACCCTATCCCTACCCCCCCCCCCCCCCTCATGTTTACATCCCTAAAACTAAAAGTCTTTTCAGGCTGATCCTAACCCTATCCCTTTCCCGACAATGAGAGAATGTTGGTTCTCTGTCAAAAAGTTCAATGCCCAAACTGGAGGATGTGTGTGCATGCAAAGGACGAGTAGCCTATCTCTTCTCTGCCTGAAGGTCTCAATACGGGTGACCATTTCCCCCTCTCTCCCTGCGGCAACACAGTGATAGGCCAGGCAGGTAAAGGTCAAGATGTGCCACCACCCCTGCATTTCTCCGTTAATTGTATTTTTCCGTTTTTGCCTTTCTTACCATACATAAAGCTGTATTTTAGGAACATTTTCAGCTAATTCTCTTTTTGGAATACTAACCCTATCCCTAACCCTAACCCTAAACCTAACCCCCACTATGTACTGCAGTACACCGCGATTTGTCACAGTTGTGGTTCGTTGCGTTTTCCCGTCTTATAGGGTGGGGGGAAGGGTTAGGGTTAGGGCTAGGGTTAGGGTTAGTATTCCAAAAAGGTTATTAGCTAAAAAGGTTCTGAAAATACAGCTTTATGTATGGTAAGAAAGGCAAAAACGGAAAAATACAATTAACTGAGAAATGTAGGGGTGGTGGCACATCTTGACCTTTACCGGCCAGTCATACGATCACTTGCATCTCACTGTGTTGCCATGGGGAAAGAGGGAAAACTGTTCACCCGTATTGAGACCATTAGTCAATTGGACAGAAACGCATGTCTTCAAGTGATTGCTGAAAAGTGCAATATAATTTTTTAAAAGCTGTAGAATATGCACACAAGACCAAGTGAAGTTGAAAAGAATGAATTGTCCCTTTGGGGGTCTTTGGAAAGATGATCTGGTGTGAAGAGATCATATTACAATTCATATCACATGTGTGCAACATAATATAAACTGTGTTTGTACACAACGAACACACATATACATACACACACACACATGCATGTACACGCGCTCTCTCTCTCTCTCTCTCTCTCTCTCTCTCTCTCTCTCTCTCTCTCTCTCTCTCACACACGTGTACACACACACTCAGACCACACTGACTGACATATATAAACTTTACCAACACACCATACCAGCAGCAATGTATAAGTACCAGCTGACAAATTACCATTTCAGCTGAACTATGGAAACAGTACACATGTATGGCTGAGTAAATGAAATAACAAACTACATTCTTTACTAATTCATGCCAAGAAGCCTCTTGCCCGCTTAAGTCACAACAAACACTAAATAAACATACATTCATAACATTTTGTAATCTGTGTGAACTATGTGCAAAACGTCAATGACATTCACAAACCTTGTATCTTGATTTTGGTAGTTTTGAGAAAAACGAAAAAAAACTTTTAAAAATTAACCGCGCTTACCACAATTTATTAACTATGATGAATTTGTTTTTCAACACATTGCAAGTTTAGTCCAGAATGTTGTTAACATTACTTTTTAATGTTTTTAGATATATGAAAAAATAAGAAGATACAATATTTTTGTCTTTAACTATCATCTGAATTTGGCACTTAAGAGTTTTTCTTCTATTTACACAATCTCATTTACCCCAGATAGAAAGTCGCTAGAGATACGAGCTTTTGGTGGAAGGTGGCAGGGAAAATGAGAGAGCTGACTATGTATCTAACTCCAACTCAACAAAAATCGAGATACGAGGTTTGTGAATTTCACTGACGAAAAAATAGTGATAACATGCTTCATTGCAAATAGGTCAGTCTAAAATCATCACACCATGTGTGCTTTTTAAAAATAATAAAAAACCAAGTCAGAATCTTGTCTTTTTCTACAAACCCCCCTTCTTTATTAGTCAGACACGTGCAATTTCTGTGATGAATAATTTATTGTCTTCCATTAAAGTACAAATGAGATCAGTTTGAGGGTCTAAGCCTTTCTTTTTTTCCTTTTATTTCTCTTTCTCTCTGTCTCCGTCTTTCTCTGTCTTTCTATCTCTGTCTCTCTCTGTCTTTCTATCTCTGTCTCTCTGTCTTTCTATCTCCGTCTCTCTCTGTCTTTCTATCTCCGTCTCTCTCTGTCTTTCTATCTCCGTCTCTCTCTGTCTTTCTATCTCCGTCTCTCTCTGTCTCTCTATCTCCGTCTCTCTCTGTCTCTCTATCTCCGTCTCTCTCTGTCTTTCTGTCTCCGTCTCTCTCTGTCTCTCTATCTCCGTCTCTCTCTGTCTCTCTATCTCCATCTCTCTCTGTCTTTCTATCTCTGTCTCTCTCTGTCTCTCTATCTCCGTCTCTCTCTGTCTCTCTATCTCCGTCTCTCTCTCTCTCTCTCTATCTCCGTCTCTCTCTGTCTTTCTATCTCCGTCTCTCTCTGTCTTTCTATCTCCGTCTCTCTCTGTCTCTCTATCTCCGTCTCTCTCTATCTCCGTCTCTCTCTGTCTCTCTATCTCCGTCTCTCTCTGTCTCTCTATCTCCGTCTCTCTATCTCCGTCTCTCTCTGTCTCTCTATCTCCGTCTCTCTCTGTCTCTCTATCTCCGTCTCTCTCTGTCTCTCTATCTCCGTCTCTCTGTCTCTCTATCTCCGTCTATCTCTGTCTCTCTTACTTCTTTCCTTTTTCATTTCTTTATCTATCTGCTTCAGTCTGCCTGTCTCTCTACCCCACCCCGTCCCCACCTCCCTCTCCGTACCTCACACACACACACATGCGCATGCACACATACACACACACAGATGCACATGCACACACACACACACACATACTTACACACACATTCACACACACACACATGCATACACACACACATGCATACACACACATGCACACACACACACACACACACACACACACACACAGAGGTAAAGAAAGGCCTGTACATTCCCCACCCCCACCCCCCCTCTACCCCCCACCATCCTTTATACACATAAGTATTTTACCTTTGAGGTAAAATTATACACATTTACCTTTTTTTTTCACATACACGAAATAATAAATATCGAAAGGGAAAAAAGGCATTCCATTAAAGCAAATAATGTGCTAATATTTTGTCACCACAAATTCAAATCTTGGTGCATAAAAAATAAACATTTCCTGCACACGACCACTCTTCTTTAAGAACCTTTTGCTTCTGTTTCCCCCAAAATGACACAAAATAAACAAATAAAAAGTTAAGAAATCAATAAATATAAGAATTAATTAAACTAAGACGGGTAGACCCCCAAGAGTAAATGAATAAATAAATAACACCAAAACACACACATACACATCAAGTGCACGATATAGTTTCCTAAGAATTTAAACATTTATAAAACCTTCATGTCTTTTGCAAAATAAAAATAAAAATATTGAATTTAAAAAACAATATATATGTACTATTAAGAGAAGTATTTTCTTTGATTTATTAATTTCTCTTAACTTTACAGGATACGTAATACGTAGTTATTCTTTCACTGCAGATCAATGAAAAGCCCACACCCAACAAAAGAAACATAGCAAAACGCCCCTCTCCAAAAATGTACAACTAGCACACAGTCTGTAAATTGAAGCGTTAATATCACTGTTTATCATTCTGGCACAATCTGTATAAACAAGGAGAACAAAAAACTACACTCCAGATATCAAAAACAAGAAAACACCCCACCTCCCGATAAAGCCAACAATTAGCACACATATCTGTCTACGTATTCTAGCATTACTATTATCACTATTATCTATCATTAATCTGGCACGATCTATCGGAACCCTAACAGCCTAGGTCCAGACATGAAGCTAACACACCACCCAGAAACATACAAGTAACACACACGTCTCTCTCTGTGGAAATTGGGGCGTCGCTAAGTAACATGCAAGGCTCACGAAACAAAGGGCCACTGTCTGGTTTTGCTAGTGCGTTTATGCGTCGTTCAATGCTTCTTTTAGCCGACAAGCACACCGCTACTTAGGCATGTCTGTGAGCGAATCTTGGGCGGATTTCCATTTTTTTTTAAATCCCCATTTTCTTCAACTTGCAGCATTAAAATGATCCACTTTTCCGGCTGATTAAGAAATAGGATAACGATTTGACAAGTGAACACTGTGTTTGTTTGTTTGGGTGTTGTTCTGATTCTGTTGTTAAGATAATTCCTGCGAAAAAGCACAATACAGTGGAACCTCCCTAATAAGACCTTCAAAAACCATCCAAAATGAGGCCTTATAAGGGAGGTAATTTTAATACTTACAAAGAAGGGCAATGTCTCAGAGAAGTAGGTCCTATATGGGAGCGAGTCTTATAATGGGAGGTTTTATAAGGGAGGTTCCGCTGTACTAGCTAAGCACAGAAACACCTGATGACCAAGGGCCTGCGCACATCAGACCCACAACCCTCAAGTTCCGTACAGAAACACCTGATGACCAAGGGCCTGCGCACATCAGACCCACAACCCTCAAGTTCCGTACAGAAACACCTGATGACCAAGGGCCTGCGCACATCAGACCCACAACCCTCAAGTTCCGTACAGAAACACCTGATGACCAAGGGCCTGCACACATCAGACCCACAACCCTCAAGTTCCGTACAGACACTCAATTCACTTATGTCAGAAATAAGCCCATGGGATATGCATCGCATATTTCTTGTGGGAAGTGGACAGGGTTTTCGTATGGAACTTGAGGATTGCGGAACTAATGTGACATGCCCTTAGTCTCAACGCACACCAGTGTTTGTGGACAACCTTGATTCAATCTATTCCAAACCCACACTTGGAAGATTACAGCACATGCTTTGAGAGTGGCCCTGGACTTTCTGCGTTCAGTACCGTATTCTTCGCACAATAGGCCATACCCCCCCGATTGAGAGTGGCCCTCAACTTCCTGCGTTCAGTACTGTATTCTTCGCACTATAGGCCATACTTCCCTCCAGACTGAGAGTGGCCCTGGACTTCCTGCGTTGAGTACTGTATTCTTCGCACAATAGGCCATACTTCCTCAACTTCCTGCGTTCAGTACTGTATTCTTCGCACTATAGACCCCTGTGCCTTATAATACGACTGATGATATAGTAAGAAAATATAACAACAAAATCTGAGTTTTGTGCAAAATTTGGGGCGTGCGCCTTATGATAACCTCATAGTCCGAAATGATGGTGCTCAAAAATCCCACTTTGAAGATTACACCACACGCTTTGACAGTGGCCCTGTGTCTAGTAGAAGGTGAAAATCCGAAGGTACTACAACTAAAGTAAAAAACGAAAGCTCGTAATACCTTGTGACTTTCACCTCTACCTATGACCCTATCCTGATGACCCTCGTTCTGGCACGATCTAAATCAAAACGTGCCGACCCCGGTGGTGGTTATTCGGGCACGACCTGCCTGCGCAGTTTGTCCTTCTGCATGAGCTGCACCCTCTTGCGGCGCTCCATGGCCTTGTTGCCCACAGACTGGGGCAGCGCCGGCAGGGAGGCACAGTCCTGAACCACCCCAACCTCAGAGCTGCACAACCAGAGACCAAAAATAATAAAAATAATAATAATTAGCATTTCTAATCAGAAGCTGCAGAGAGTTTTTCTATATAAAGTCTATACACAACTAGAGATTAAAAAAAGAAAAACAAGCACAACAAATATTCCCAATATTTGGATGTTTTTATTCACATCTTCCTCGGGGGACAGTTTTCTTCCAATGAGCCAGGACTGGTAATGTGCACACCGATGATCACAGCTCACTCACATCATCATTTTGATTTCATTCCCCATGCAGTGCCCTTCCCCTCACATCCATGCCTTACATTTTTAACTGGTCTATATATTTAAAGAAAAGTCTGATCTACCACTTCCCTGTGTCTAAACCTGAAGTAAAAACCCTTAATCTTCTTTCATTTCTCCTTTTGTTTATGTACGTTTTGTTTGTGTGTATGGCCGGAGTGATTTGTGAGTTTTTGGAATAATTCAAAATCGTTGAGTTAACATGTCATCTTCACATTTCGATAGAAAACAAGGTTTGAGAATGATTTAATTGGCTTACCTCAAGGAACGTTTGTGATACTCCTTCAAAATGCATAAAACAACCGAATGGAGTGAATGCACATTTCATGGAGAGAAAATGTCATTTCACCAATTTTGAATGTACCCCCCCCCCCCCCCCCCCCAAACAATGACAATAGACATGTAAAGTCTAAAGCACTTTAACCCTTTAACTGCCAGCCATTTCTCAGTTAAAAAATACCATTAAACTAAACTGGGTAGAGAAAAAAAAATCTGCAATATTGCAAATTTCTTTATGACATATAGGCCATTAGGCCTATCCTTACCTCCCAAAATTAACAAAATAGGGTCTTTGGATAACAGGCCCTGATTTGATGCCTTTTAGTGACATGAGTGTTAAACCATTGTGGTGCTAAAATGCGACATTGGCGGTGAAAGTTTTAAAAGAGCGTAAATAAATGACTACCATCACAGGAAAACAAAGCAATATGAAGAATAGCAGTGTAGAACCAAGAGCAAGAAAGCTGATGACATCTCACATCCCCCCCCATCCCTCCACACTTACAGCGGCTGGCCGCGCTCTTTGAGGGATATTTTGGGCAGAGCACTCTTGGAGCCTGCCGTGGATGATTGCCTCCCCTTCCTGTCGTCGTCGGTGACGTAGGCTCTGGCCAGGAGGTAGGCATCGGGCGTCCACTTGTGGGAGTAGAGCACGTCACGCAGGTCAGACTTGAGGCTGTCCAGCTGTCAACACACCATTTGATATTAGTATATCCCATGGGTGGATACCGGGGGGGGCTTTCGTGAAAATAGTTCCCCCACCTTCTGGAAGTTCTGTGCTTGTAACTTCCTCTAATCTGCCACTCTCTTTGACTCTGCCTTTTCCCTTTGCTTTGTGTCATCTACTATCTTTCTGACTTATTGGCCCATTCTCCTGCCTTTTTTCAGAAAAAAATCCAAATATTTCTTCTCCTTTGAGCTCCTCCGAAATCGGAATGTGTTGGTTGAAAACTGAAAACCGGACAAATATGTACTACGCAGCGGGGAGACCAGTGAAAACTGAAAACCAGACAAATATGTGCGGGATTTCTCCCTGCTCTTACTGACTTTTAACTGCCATGGTGGGATTTTTACGTGCGTAAAGCGCATGGGTCAGACTAGCTTTTTAAGTCCCCTTCCGAAGGACTCGACGTTCAATTCAATTTTCCTGTTGAACTAGAAAGAAAGGGGCGAGGACGGGATTCGAACACGGGTCACTCACGCTGCAGTCACGCATTGAATTTGGCAGGCAAACGTCTTAACCATTCTGCCACCTTTCTTGATGTGATTCGTCATATACTACACTTCAATACTAACTGACTCAAAAGAATATTGTATTGTCCAGCTGTCCACACAACAGGCTGTGATTCGTCATATGCTACACTTCAATACTAACTGACTCAAAAGAATATTGTATTGTTCAGCTGTCCACACAACAGGCTGTGATTCGTCATATACTACACTTCAATACTAACTGACTCAAAAGAATATTGTATTGTCCAGCTGTCCACACAACAGGCTGTGATTCGTCATATGCTACACTTCAATACTAACTGACTCAAAAGAATATTGTATTGTCCAGCTGTCCACACAACAGGCTGTGATTCGTCATATGCTACACTTCAATACTAACTGACTCAAAAGAATATTGTATTGTCCAGCTGTCCACACAACAGGCTGTGATTCGTCATATGCTACACTTCAATACTAACTGACTCAAAAGAATATTGTATTGTCCAGCTGTCCACACAACAGGCTGTGATTCGTCATATGCTACACTTCAATACTGACTCAAAAGAATATTGTATTGTCCAGCTGTCCACACAACAGGCTGTGATTCGTCATATTGCTAAAGTTTTACATCCTCTCGGCCGAAATAATAATACAATACAAATGATAAAAGATTCAACATACATAAACTGTACAAAGTACAAAGAACATGTCAATGATGTAGCTAACAGTATCACACGTACAGGGTTCTTTGTAACCGAGAGGACGTAAAACATAAACTTAGTCAGTATCACATCAAGGCATTTCAAGTAGTAAAAGATTCAACATAGATAAATTATAAAAAGCATATATATTTAACAGTATCACATATAAAAACACAAAATAATAAAAACATTTATCAATTCTAACAAAATGGCACGTTACACAAATAAAGATATACAAAGAAACAGTGACACACACAGACACCCCCATAACCCCCCATAACCCCCAAAACCCAATTATAATGGCACTGAAACAAAAATGTCATAATAACCTACTGATACACATACAAACATCCCTCACGCACACATAGACAGGCGCACATGTGCACACACACACACACACGCAAAACCACACATGCACACACACACACACACAAAAACACGCACACACACACGCACACGCACACACACATGCGCGCACACACACACACACACACACACAAAGACATACACAGAGACATACACACACACACACACACACACACACACACACACACACACACACACACACACACACACACAGGCATACACACACACAGGCACACACACAGAGGCATACACGCACACACACACAGAGGCACACACAGAGGCACACACACACACACACACACACACACAGAGGCATACACACACACACGCACACACACATTCACACACACAGAGGCATACACACACCAACCTCACACACACACTACCTCGTGCGCC
The DNA here is from genome assembly GCA_017654935.2 of Phymorhynchus buccinoides. NCBI lineage: Eukaryota > Metazoa > Mollusca > Gastropoda > Neogastropoda > Raphitomidae > Phymorhynchus > Phymorhynchus buccinoides. The sequence goes on from CM065702.1 coordinate 2,862,710, forward strand.
TGCCGCTCGTTGATCTGCTGCAGCTGTTTGATGATGGTCTGG
>CM065702.1:2867751-2907751 GCA_017654935.2 Phymorhynchus buccinoides
TGTAAAGAAATGATGTAATTTGTGATGTAAAGAAATGATGTAATTTGTGATGTAAAGAAATGATGTAATTTGTGATGTAAACAAATGATGTAATTTGTGATGTAAACAAATGATGCAATTTGTGATGTAAAGAAATGATGCAATTTGTGATGTAAACAAATGATGTAATGTGTGATGTAAAGAAATGATGTAATGTGTGATGTAAAGAAATGATGTAATTTGTGAAATGATGTAATTTGTGTGATGTAAAAAGAAATGATGTAATTTGTGATGTAAATTTGTGATGTAAATGATGTAATTTGTGATGTAAAGAAATGATGTAATTTGTGATGTAAACAAATGATGTAATTTGTGATGTAAAGAAATGATGTAATTTGTGATGTAAACAAATGATGTAAACAATTTGTGATGTATGATGTAATTTGTGATGTAAAGAAATGATGTAATTTGTGATGTAAACAAATGATGTAAATGTAAATGATGCAATTTGTGATGTAAACAAATGATGTAATTTGTGATGTAAAGAAATGATGTAATTTGTGATGTAAATGATGTAATTTGTGATGTAAAGAAATGATGTAATTTGTGATGTAAACAAATGATGTAATTTGTGATGTAAACAAATGATGCAATTTGTGATGTAAAGAAATGATGTAATTTGTGATGTAAAGAAATGATGTAATTTGTGATGTAAAGAAATGATGTAATTTGTGATGTAAAGAAATGATGTAATGTGTGATGTAAAGAAATGATGTAATTTGTGATGTAAAGAAATGATGTAATTTGTGATGTAAAGAAATGATGTAATTTGTGATGTAAAGAAATGATGTAATTTGTGATGTAAAGAAATGATGTAATTTGTGATGTAAAGAAATGATGTAATTTGTGATGTAAAGAAATGATGTAATTTGTGATGTAAAGAAATGATGTAATTTGTGATGTAAAGAAATGATGTAATTTGTGATGTAAAGAAATGATGTAATTTGTGATGTAAAGAAATGATGTAATTTGTGATGTAAAGAAATGATGTAATTTGTGATGTAAAGAAATGATGTAATTTGTGATGTAAACAAATGATGTAATGATGTGTGATGTAAAGAAATGATGTAATTTGTGATGTAAAGAAATGATGTAATTTGTCATGTAAAGAAATGATGTAATTTGTAAAGAAATGATGTAAAGAAATGATGTAATTTGTGATGTAAAGAAATGATGTAATTTGTCGTGTAAAGAAATGATGTAATTTGTCGTGTAAAGAAATGATGTAATTTGTGATGTAAAGAAATGATGTAATTTGTCATGTAAAGAAATGATGTAATTTGTGATGTAAAGAAATGATGTAATTTGTGATGTAAAGAAATGATGTAATTTGTGATGTAAAGAAATGATGTAATTTGTGATGTAAAGAAATGATGTAATTTGTGATGTAAAGAAATGATGTAATTTGTGATGTAAACAAATGATGTAATTTGTGATGTAAAGAAATGATGTAATTTGTGATGTAAAGAAATGATGTAATTTGTGATGTAAAGAAATGATGTAATTTGTGATGTAAAGAAATGATGTAATTTGTCATGTAAAGAAATGATGTAATTTGTCGTGTAAAGAAATGATGTAATTTGTGATGTAAAGAAATGATGTAATTTGTCATGTAAAGAAATGATGTAATTTTGTGATGTAAAAAAATAATGTAATATGTGATGTAAAGAAATGATGTAATTTGTGATGTAAAGAAATGATGCAATTTGTGATGTAAAGCAATGATGTAATTTATGATGTAAAGAAATGATGTAATTTTGTGATGTAAAGAAATTAGGTAATCTGTACAACACTTTGAAGATGTGTAACACACACACACACACACACACACACACACTCACACACACACACACACACACACACACACACACACACACACACACACACACACACACACACACACACACACACACACACACACACACACACACACACACACACACACACACACACACAACACACACACACACACACACACACACACACACACACACACACACACACACACACACACACACACACACTCACACTCACACACACTGTGAGTGAGCTGTTGCAGGCTTTCACCTCCTGTGTCTTTCATAGCTTCCCAGCCATGAGCACTGAGGCTACCATAGAAAATCCATCCTACTGACCTTTCGAGCTGCTCCCGCCATGCTTAGATTTTGATGAAGCCCCGGAACTGTCTCCTGAAAGCACGAAATAACCATGAAACCTTTACAGTGTGGTCAAGCATGAACTGTCTCCTGAAAGCACGAAATAACCATGAAACCTTTACAGTGCGGTCAAGCAGGAACTGTCTCCTGAAAGCACGGAATAACCATGAAACCTTTACAGTGCGGTCAAGCAGGAACTGTCTCCTGAAAGCACGGAATAACCATGAAACCTTTACAGTGCGGTCAAGCATGAACTGTCTGCTGAAAGCACGGAATAACCATGAAACCTTTACAGTGCGGTCAAGCACGAACTGTCTGCTCAAAGCATGGAATAACCATGACACCTTTACAGTGTGGTCAAGCATGATTTGAAGTCAATGACTGAGCTTTACGCCCACACATGGATAGTTGGGCAAGCATCAAGTTTAGACCCCTGTGTATGTTTCGGGCATGAGGGGTTTTTGCAGTGTTTTTTGCGCTGTTTTTTTGTGCTGTCCCATCTTCTGGGCCGTACAGTGGAGTTGCTCCCACGCTGCTTATTCTGAATCCCAACTCACCGCCACACCCTGGCTTGTCAGGTCGCACAATCCAAAACCAGCAGTCCAAGGGGAGCGAATCTGTATATGTTAGGCCGTCAGGAGGCAACCGACCGAGGAGACACTGCACCTCTGCTGAGTCACTTCAGTGGAGTTCGGGGGAGCCTGTTCTGAGCTGACATACGCAGGACACCACCTATACTAAGCCCCCTCCTGACGACTATAATGTCTTAGTCACGGAGCCAGCGTGAGTGAGGTCCTCCTCCGAGAGTGCCATCACGACCGTCCATCAACAGCTCCCAGAACATACTGATCCCCAAGACTTTGATGGGCATGAGTCTTAGGCTGTTCATATTATGCTAATGCTGTTGACGTCACTGATCATTCGTACAATTCCCACGCAAAAGGACCAGCCGCACGCCAGCTAAAATCGCACGACTGTACGATACGATTCGATCACGTGATCTCGATGCACGAAGCACAGTTGTTCTTGGAGACCATGCGATTGAATCATATCGTACAGTGGTACGATTTTAGTGGACGTGTGAAATACCGCCAGCCGTATTTCAGCCAAAAATGTCCATTAAATGTACCTGGATAGAGAACAAAATCCATCTGCAGTACTGGGGATTCTTCTGTGACAAATATAAAATAAGGTCTAACCTTACTTCCCCAAACTAAGACAATAGGGTCTTTGGATAATAGAGCCCAATTTGATGTCTTTTAGTGACCTAGGTGTCAAACCACTGTGGTGCAACATTTTGCTCTGTTCATGTAGGGGATAGGGTTAGTATTAATTAGGTTAGTGTTATTTTCAGGAAACGCATAAAGAGCAGTACACTGAAATAGAAAGGCTGTTACATCTACCAGGGAGGTGGAAGGAACAGCCTGCATGAATGAAAAGGGGCGGAGCTAACCATCCTTGAACTGAATGAAAAGCCCGCCTGGGCTGTGGGAGAAACAGTGAGGTCTGAAGACTACATTGGCTGATGTGACTCCCTCACTGATCATTGTTGGACAGTGAGTGTCGTGAGCAAATGCTTATGAATGATCCAACTACCATTTGTTTCTATCCTCTTCTAGCGTATCAGCACTAAGAGCAAAAGGGGCCATAATAGTGATGATATATCATCATACTATGGCAATGTGTGTGAGAGCAAATGCTTATGAATGATCCAATTACCATTTGTTTCTATCCTCTTCTAGTGTATCAGCACTAAGAGTAAAAGGGGCCATAATAGTGATCATATATCATCATACTATGGCAATGTGTGTGTGCGTGCATGTGTGCATGCATGTGTGTACATGCACGAAATATAGTATTAAAAAATGACAACAAAAACATAATTTTATATAAACTTCGGGGGTAGGGGTGGGGAAGGTGTGCCTTCATCATAGTACCTAAAATACGGTACAAACCTGGTGCTACTGTGGATGTCTGGTTGTCATGGTGATGCTGCGACCGCTGAATCATGACCGCTTTGTGCTGAAGATCTGAAGAAAAAACACCCAAAAAAAAAACCCTATGCCAATAAAATACAACCATCAAAAGAAAATGATGGCTTACGACAACAACAACAAAAAGGTGTAAAATGTAATGGTAACAAACACAAACACAAACATCCACTTGCACACACACGCATGTGCATACACACACATCTGCAAGTGAACAGTGGACACACACACAGACACACACACACGCGCGCACGCATGCACACACACACACACACACCCCTGCACATGCACGCACATATGCACGTACATATGCACACACACAGTAGATGAATAGAGTTCACAACAGAGTTTTCTTCCCACTAAAAAAGGTTGGATAGTGTGAGGCGGTATTTACAATGAGCGCTGCACACAGACCCTTGTTCTCCCTGTTGAGCTGCTCCACCTCGCAGTGCAGTGCCCTCAGGACGTCATTGTTATCATCATTGTTATCATTATCATCATCGTTATCATCATCATTATCATCATCATCATCATTATCATCATCATTATCATCATCATTATCATCATCATTATCATCATCATTATCATCATCATCATCATTATCATCATCATTATCATCATCGTTATCATCATCATCATCATCATCATCATTATCATCATCATCATCATTAGTGAACTAGAAACACGGACCTTTGTTCTCCCTCTTGAGCTGCTCCACCTCGCCGTGCAGTGCCCTCAGGACGTCATCGTTATCATTATCATCATCGTTATCATCATCATCATCATTATTATCATCATTATCATCATCGTTATCATCATCATTATCATTATCATTATCATCATCATTATCATCATCATCATCATCATCATCATCATCATCATCATCATTATCATCATCATTAGTGAACTAGAAACACGGACCTTTGTTCTCCCTCTTGAGCTGCTCCACCTCGCCGTGCAGTGCCCTCAGGACGTCGGAGTGCTGCTGCCTGAGGAAGTGCAGGCTCCGCTCCAGGTACTGGATCCTCTGGGCGGGGTTCATGCCGGAGATGTCCAGGTCCCTGTCCTCGCCATCCATCGCTGGCTTGCTTTCCAGGGGCTGCAGTTTGTCCTGGAATGGTCAAACAGTGCTGTTACTCAACGAATGTCATGTACTGAAGGCTCCCTGTCCTCGCCGTCCATCGCTGGCTTGCTTTCCAGGGGCTGCAGTTTGTCCTGGAATGGTCAAACAGTGCTGTTACTCAACGAATGTCATGTACTGAAAGCTCCAACTGCTGAGCCCAAACGTTTGCTTGAGATAATATAATGGAGATCATATAAGTTCTTGGGTTTCCAGGGACCCCTATAAATTAGGGTATAGATAATAGAGGGGCCTATAGGATGAAAGAGGAACCAATTTACATTAAATACTGAAATAAAGAATGTTTCAAGTGCGTGTGATGAGCAGCATGAGGGAAACTTTCAGAATACCCTGTGCACACGCATACATGCAAGCACGCATGCACACACACACGCACGCATGCACACACACACACATGCATGCACACACACACACATGAAAGCACACACGCACACAAGTACAATTACATGCAACCCCACTCATCATCCAATACACACACACAGTAATAATCATAATAACATTAATAATGAACATTTATCGTGCTCTTTCTCCAAGGAGCTCAGAGCGCTTACAAATATGAATTGAAATAATGACAATAACGACAACCATAAGAATAGCAATAATTAAGACAAGAACAACAACATAATAGGGCAATGATAAGTCATAAATAGGGGAAATATCGTCAAGAACAACAACATAATAGGGCAATGATAAGTCATCAAATAGGGGAAATATCGTCAAGAACAACAACATAATAGGGCAATGATAAGTCATCAATAGGGGAAATATCGTCAAGAACAACAACATAATAGGGCAATGATAAGTCATCAATAGGGGAAATATCGTCAAGAACAACAACATAATAGGGCAATGATAAGTCATAAATAGGGGAAATATCGTCAAGAACAACAACATAATAGGGCAATGATAAGTCATAAATAGGGGAAATATCGTCAAGAACAACAACATAATAGGGCAATGATAAGTCATAAATAGGGGAAAATATCGTCGGTGAAATTCAAGAACCTCATATCTCAATTTTTGGGGGTTTTGAGCTAGACTATAGATACACAGTTAGCTTTCTAATTTTTCCCGCCACCTTCCACCAAAAGCTCGTATCTCTAACGACTTTCTATCTGGGGTAAATGAGGTTGTGAAAATAGATGAAAAACTCGTAGGTGCCAAAATCAGATCTAGTTAGGGACAAAAACCTCATATCTTCATTCTTTTCAAGTCTAAAAAAAAAATTCAAGTAATTTTAACAAAATGCAGGACTAAACTCGCAATGTCTTGAGCAACATATTCATCATAGTTAATCAATCGTGGTCAACATGGTTAATGTTTAAAAGTTTTTTTCATGTTTCAAAATTGAGATACGAGGCTTTTTAATTTCACCGACGATATGATAGATAACAGATCAAGACAAAAAGAAATGTTAAAAAATACATTAGACAAAAAATGACAACTCTCTCTCTCACACACTCTCTCTCTCTGTGTGCATCACATGACGTAAAAAGCATAGAAATACACCTCTCTCTTATATAAAGGTGTTCCATGTGTGCACACACACACAAATCGCATGCACGCACATTGCCACACACACAACTGCGAAACAACAAAATAGTCATCCTGTCAAAAGGCTCACCACCCAACACACATGCAGGATTAAGGTAATCGAGGGCAGCTAAGGATATGACAGAGAGAAGAGAGAAGTCTTGAGTTGAGATTTGAAAGAGGACAGAGTTTGTGCTCTGTGAGAGGACAGTGACACACTCACCAAGATCACCCCCCTCCATTCAACCCCCACCCCCTCAAACACCTTCCCCTACCCCAAAACAACTTTCACTTTCAGCGTTACCTTGAGAAAAGGCTTAGGATAGCGCGCCTTGTCCAGCGTGTTGACTCGCGCCCACTGCGGCAAAGGATTGTGATTGGATGATAGCTGGTTCAACGACACATCCCCGACACGCTCCTGGGTCAGTCCCGGATTCAACATGGCGGCGACGGCGCTTCAGCTCGGGCACCGACCAGAATCAGTAGCACCACTCACCACCAGTCTCTTGGATGTTTCAGTGGGAGAATATGGTGTGTGTCCTCTCATTAGAGCAGGGCCAATGTGGAAAGTTTGTCTTTGAAGAACTATGAACTTCCACTGGTTTGTAGTTTCTATATCGGTTTGGATTCTCTTTCCCCCTTTCACCTTTATACTATAAAGACATCTTTTATGATAGACTGGAAAAAGAGAAAGCAATAGAAGGACATTTAGTACCAAAGTGAATCTCAGTCCTGAGTATGGTTATGAACATTCCACTGTTACTACCCAATGGGACTCATCATTTTATCATTTTTAAATTCAATAACCTACCCCACAGTAGCCGTGCCATAAGCCGTTAGACTGGATAGTCTCCAGTTTTACTATAACAACAGAACCATCAGCAAGATGATGGAGGTTGTTCTTTAAAAGAAGGGGACCTAGTTCAGTCTTCCTCCTCAATTTGGTCTTAAAAGTCATAGCTTTAAAAAAAAGAGAGAAAGACATAGACCCTTTGAAGCAATAAAAGAACTAAATTAGACAGAGATTCATGAACTAACCAAGCAAAGATGAAGTTACTCAATCAGTTTCTACCACAACAGAATCATCAACAGATTCTGGTTCTGATACATCGAGGGAGCCTATGAGTATGAAGGCGATTTATTTAAAAGGATGGTGGTGGTTGTATTTTCAGTATGTTGAAGGAGGACACCTTTGAAAGAGTGTCCTCTACAAAGTACCTTGGGGTCACCCTTCACCAGTTATAGTCCCCACGACCACACCTTTGAAGGAGTGTCCTCTACAAAGTACCTTGGGGTCACCCTTCACCAGTAATAGTCCCCACGACCACACCTTTGAAAGAGTGTCCTCTACAAAGTACCTTGGGGTCACCCTTCACCAGTTATAGTCCCCACGACCACACCTTTGAAGGAGTGTCCTCTACAAAGTACCTTGGGGTCACCCTTCACCAGTTATAGTCCCCACGACCACACCCTTGAAAGAGTGTCCTCTACAAAGTACCTTGGGGTCACCCTTCACCAGTTATAGTCCCCACGACCACACCCTTGAAAGAGTGTCCTCTACAAAGTACCTTGGGGTCACCCTTCACCAGTTATAGTCCCCACGACCACACCTTTGAAGGAGTGTCCTCTACAAAGTACCTTGGGGTCACCCTTCACCAGCTATAGTCCCCACAACCACACCTTTGAAGGAGTGTCCTCTACAAAGTACCTTGGGGTCACCCTTCACCAGCTACAGTCCCCACGACCACACCTTTGAAGGAGTGTCCTCTACAAAGTACCTTGGGGTCACCCTTCACCAGCTACAGTCCCCACGACCACACCTTTGAAGGAGTGTCCTCTACAAAGTACCTTGGGGTCACCCTTCACCAGCTATAGTCCCCACGACCACACCTTTGAAGGAGTGTCCTCTACAAAGTACCTTGGGGTCACCCTTCACCAGCTACAGTCCCCACAACCACACCTTTGAAGGAGTGTCCTCTACAAAGTACCTTGGGGTCACCCTTCACCAGTTATAGTCCCCATGACCACACCTTTGAAGGAGTGCCCTCTACAAAGTACCTTGGGGTCACCCTTCACCAGCTATAGTCCCCACGACCACACCTTTGAAGGAGTGTCCTCTACAAAGTACCTTGGGGTCACCCTTCACCAGCTATAGTCCCCACGACCACACCCTTGAAAGAGTGTCCTCTACAAAGTACCTTGGGGTCACCCTTCACCAGCTACAGTCCCCACGACCACACCCTTGAAGGAGTGCCCTCTACAAAGTACCTTGGGGTCACCCTTCACCAGTTATAGTCCCCACAACCACACCCTTGAAGGAGTGTCCTGTACAAAGTACCTTGGGGTCACCCTTCACCAGCTACAGTCCCCACGACCACACCCTTGAAGGAGTGTCCTCTACAAAGTACCTTGGGGTCACCCTTCACCAGTTATAGTCCCCACGACCACACCCTTGAAAGAGTGTCCTGTACAAAGTACCTAGGGGTCACCCTTCACCAGTTATAGTCCCCACGACCACACCTTTGAAAGAGTGTCCTCTACAAAGTACCTTGGGGTCACCCTGCAAAGCGATCTCTCCTGGACAGCCCACATCTCAGCCACCTGAGCCAAAGCCAATAGAGCTCTGGGGTTCTTAAGAGGAAACCTGAAGGTGTGCCCCACTGCTACCAAGGAACTTGCATACAAAGCCATGTTCAGACCTATTGTGGAATATGCAAGCTCAGTATGGGACCTGCACACCGACAGGCACATCTCTGACCTGGAGAAGGTGCAACGCAGAGCGGCAAGATATGTGCTGAACAGACACCGGAACAATTCCAGTGTCAGCACCATGCTCCACCGGCTACAATGGCCAACACTGGCTCAGCATTGCAGTGCATCCAGGCTCAGCATGATGTACAAAATCACAAATGGCCTGGCCTGTGTGAAGAGTAATGCCCTCAAAGTCAAACCTCTACCCCCCCCAGGAGTAGAAGACAAAACCACAATATGCAGTTCCAAAGGAACCTCGAAGGTGCTGAAGCTCCCTGCTTAATCCCCTTAGCACGATGAGCCACACTCGTAGCACTCATACTTTGACTTCCTGCTGTCTAAATCTGGCCATTTTATCGATTGGTTTGCATTTTTTGGGTGTGAAAATGAGTGATGAAAGTAGTGATTGTGAGGATGAGGATGACACCAGTGATGAGTGTGTTGCCGGTAGCTACTCTGATGGAGACTAGGAAGGTAATTAAGCTTGTATTTTGGTTGCAAAGTGAAGGAAAAGGGTTCGACTGCATGGTTTTGTGATGTCTGTCATGAGCAGCACTGATAATTACTGTCACCATATTCAAGAAAAGTTGTTTTCTTTACTTTCATTGCAAAATTCAAGCTATCTTCTTTCTAAAATTAGGTTTCCCACAATCCCAGTCAAATGTTTATATGAGAGATGAAAAATGAAAAGAAGAAGTACCGGTTGACGTCTCTGCAGTCTTCAATTATACGCCATTGTTTTACAATACACGTTTTATTATATCGTCACTGTCCGACGCTAACTGTGTATTTACACAATCAGTGATTTTACAAGAGCATCAAAAAACATATTGTCGCCTGCTACAAAGTCAATCCCCATTTGATATACGCTTGACCCTTCTTCTTTACCGATGAGTAAACATGTGACACAATAAAAGTTGCATTAACACCCAAACTTTTCGTAATCATTCAGTTACACGGTTAGTCACAAAGTTAGTGCATTGTTCTCACAATGGGAGATACGACAGCTGCCGGCAGTTACACGATCAACAACCCGCCACATACACAATTATTTCCATGGTATCATGTGACAAATTTGAGCATTTTCATTGGTCACAGACACAAGACATTTATAGAAGACCTGCGTGAGGTCACTGGAAGGAGCTTCAGTAAAAAATCTATTTTTGTCAAATTTTGTAGATACACGGTTAGCGTCGGACAGCGACGATATGCAGTGCCAAGAGGGTTAAAAATTAGCCTCTTTTTTTTTTTTTCGTGTTGGGCCGGGTGTTCTCGGACTAGCCAGGGGTGCCCGGCCATGCATACCCTCTTATCTATCTAGCCTTGTTTTTCCCATGCTGCATAATTCTTTGAACCCCAGTATTCTATAGTATGTGACTATGTCAATAATTGCTGGTTACGGCAGGTGGGCATTGTCGGTAGATGAAGAAGGACGGTATAACGAAGAAGAATAATATTCCAAATCACAACAAAATTCCAATTCAAAATCCTTAATAAACCAGTTACAGAGAATCATATCATATCAGAGGTACGGCATAGGCTTAGATAGCCTTTTCGTTTTGCCTGCTCTTTCTAGACTAATTCGTGTTTGTTTGTTTTTAATTTTATATTCCGGTGATCTAAAATAAATCTAAACGGTTTGTAAATCAAAAACTTGTCTAAGAATGAATTAAAATCGTGACTCTATACCGGACTAAAGAGGCGTCAATCCTATCAGTGTACCTAAGTCAGTGGCTTTGTCCCATCCCTGTCGGAATGCAGCTACCGTTGTTACCATCTCCCCCCGCCATACTGTTTACACAGGGGACGCTACTCTGGCAGAGAGCAACGGTAACTCTTCAGTGTAACTTGCCTCAAAGCCCTACACGAAGTCGTTCAATGCTGGCGGGTGAATGAACTTACAACAACTTCATTCATGTGAATGAAGTGTGTGTGTGTGTGTGTGATGCTTGCTTACCCATTGTCAGTGACTGTGTGTGCGCGTGTGTATGTGTATGTGAGTGTGTAGATAGATATGTAGAAGATGTAGTAGGCCTAGTAGTAGTAGCAAAGACCTTCCATAAGAAACCTAGGGGAAGACGGGGTAAAAAAGCGCATGGGCGGGTAAGAAGCCCACCCCAATTATCTCATAAAATAAAGAAAATTTCAGTCAAATTTGCCCATGAGACGAATGCTAGACATTAACGCTCGTCTCATGGGCAAAATGAGACTGAAATTTGCTTCATTTCATGAGATAATTGGGGTGGGCTTCTTACCAGCCCATGCGCTTTTTACCCCGTCTTCCCCTATTATGGAAGGTCTTTGGTAGTATTTATTTAAGAAAATTTATATAGCGCTTCACCTTTAAGCTCTAAGCGCTTTGCAATTGCACTAAAATTATTCATATTAAAAACAACCGCTTACATATCTCCCCACTATCCTTCACATTCTTACACACACACACACACACAAGTAGTAGTAAAGGGACTGGCTTCTGCCTAAGCCTCGCGGCTTATAAAACGTCCCATATACCTTCTTTTTTTTTTTAAATTAGGTTGCATTTGCATGCGGAAAAAAAAACACCCAAAAAATTATGATTGCAATTTCAATCATAATCAAAACATTTCACTAAAATTTTCATTTCTGTCAAGTAGATGTTTGAAGGCGTTATACTCTGTGAGGAATTCCTGCTTACCATGCACCCCCCCCCCCCCCCCCCCCCCACCCACCCCAATACATTTTCTGGTAGTTTAGGGTGTATAGATCACGAAAACAAATGTTCCCAGAGAAAATTCTCATTTGGACTGTTCCTTCTGGCTTCATTTTCAAGGGTATCCATCTCCGGTGCCGGGGCCACATTTTACCGGTCCAAACTCTTCTATTAAGTTTGTTGATTAACTGTGTCTTTGTTTTTTAACCTGCAAGAATTTGCTATTCGTTTTTGTCGATATCAATGCCTTTTGCATGATACACAATAATCAGAATGACAATAACTACAATACTTGGACCGATGTGAAGCTACTTGCGCACCCACCGTCTGTCAAACGCGGCACACTGTGAATTTGCTGAAATATTAGCAATAAACTGTACCTCGCCAAATCTGTGCAAGTTTTTAGAAACAAAGTTCACCACAGTTTAAAAGAACAGTCTCGTGCGCTTCTTTTGTGATATATCCCATTACCATAGGGCTATCCTGACGTCCACTGTTGCCGGTTTATCTCCCCTACCCCCTTTTTGGCTTTTACGCAAATAAAATGTTAAAACATACAGTTATAACGTTTAAACTGAAGACATATAGGTCAATGTTTGAATGCTTCAATGGACGCAACTAACACTGGATTGCTTCAAAAAATGTCATTCAAAAATAGATCTCGTAGAGGAATGTTCTCAGATGCTGTAACTATTACATTGGCAGTTCTTCTGTTTCATGGTGACGCCCAACGCCCACCATACTGCTCTTCAGTCAAACACAAACTCGTCATTCTGAGTCACTTTCCTCGGCGCAAGTAGAAAGTGACTCTTCTGAGGCATGTGGTAGGACAGTTGCCTCTTCGTCGTCATCAGAGTCTGGAAAGTCCTCCAGGAAGTCCACCATTTCCGTTGGCAAGATGAGTTCCTCCTCTTCTGTGGTCCACAATGGTTCCATGACGTCATCAATGCTAATCCATCCATGTCCATTGCATGGTGATGGAACATCAGGCATGGGTTCGACGGCCCTCTTCCAAATGGCAGCTTGAAAGTTGCTTCGTTTCATGTGTTGTTGAAGGGTTTGTGTGCACAGAGGCATGCTTGCCATGTCAATGTTGTGGTTTGCGTTCAATGGCTCATCTCCGCATCTCTCCACGAGTAGATGATGTCGGAGGTCATTGACACTGGTGAAACGGTGTTTGCCGTACATGGCACAGGTGAACATTTCAAGATCGTTTTTGACTTCTTCTAGGATGTCCCATGTATCTCCAAATTGGGCAATTATTTCCACGAATCTTGGATTCTGCTGTTCAAAGGACTTTGATGGGTTTCATTTTCCCAATGCCCTTGAATGCACTTGTTGCATCGAACCCCGTGTAAGCATGAAGAGCCAGCAATGCGGTGCAGTGCTGTTGCCCATATGCTTTTGCAATGTTAGTGACATTGATTGTTTGTTGCCAGTTCCTGTGTCGAACAGAATCACCCGACTGGACGTCCTTCAGCTGCAGAGTGAAGTGCAGGAGAATAAAGGAGATGTCTGAGTCTGGACTCTTTACACGGACGAATCTGTAGCCATTCCGTTCAGCGTATGCACAGTAGAGAGCAACTCTGGAAGAGTCTCCTCTTGTGTTGATTTGAGCGTTGCGATTGGCGTCCTTGTTGTTGTCAGTCCATCAACTGATTGCAGCAGGAAGGCTTCTCCCTCACATATCAGGATGACTTTTCTGTCTTTGAATTTTGGCGCAAGTTCATCTTTGCTCCAAACCTCGAGTAGCACTTTGCTGAGCTGCTTCTTGTTTTCGTCATTTGATAGAAACGTCTTCCAATCTGCAGGCCGCTTGGTGCTTTCTCCTTTGATGATGATCTTGTCACCAGTGCCTCTCCTTTTCCTTTCCATGGCTTTGATAGAGTCATTTTGGTACATGTCTGTACTGAACACCACGTCCGTTCCCTTTGGCAGCATGTCAAATGTTTTTTTAGCTATCTCCCTAAAGTTGGAAGGAAGCTGTTGCAAACAGTGAAAGACTGCATTGCCATCGATCACAACCAGTGTCTCGTCATGGGGAGGTAGAGCAGCATCTTCCAGATCTTGGGTGAGGTAGTTACACCCTTTGACTTTGTCAGTCTTGGCCAGGGAATTGTCGGCAGTGGCAATACTGTAAGGCACAGGAGTAAGTTGGTATGTCATCAACTGTTTCAGATCGAGTTGAACACCTTCTTCCTGTGCCTTCACAAGGAGTTGGAAGGCGATGTTTCCTTGTTGTTTGTACTCCACAACTTTCTTCTTGGAAGTCTTCATGCGGACGACTTTGTTCATTGATGCCATCGTTTTCAACTTCAGCTGTTTGACACGTTCAAAGAAGTAGTCATTTGCCATCAGTCTGTGCATGATGAACGCCTCCTCGGCTTTACCAGCTTTCTCTGCTCTGAGAACATCATGCTGAATGTCAGCTGGGACAGATGCTCCTGATGACAAGACGATGAGGTTGACAGAGGCTTCCACACAGAAAGGGTCGATTAAACTTTTTATTGCTTCCTGAGTCTTCTTGACGTTGCTTTCGCTCTTCAGTATCTCAGAAGGACGCAAGTCACGGTGTCTGCTGCCAACCTCATCCCCTTGAGCCATGTTAGCCATGTCAAGAGTTGCTTGAAGATACTTTGACCTCTCATGTGTTGTTCTGACCCATCTTTGGTAGGCCTCATGATTAGACAGCAGTGCCGTGAGACCAGCACTACCTCCCCCAGCTCCACCTCGGCTTTTTGCATGCTTCATGAACGTTTCCTCCATGGTCTTGTCCACTGCACAGCAATTGCCAGGAATGAAGGATCTGGCCACACTGAACGCACCTCCTTTCAGCAGATCCTTGGCTCCAGGATGTGACAAGTCAATGTTAGGTAAGAAGACTGAGAAGAAGGTCAGGTAGCGTGCATAATTTGATCCACCAAAACTGAAGAAGAGGTCTGGCATCTGAGACATCGTGTTTGCATAGAGCAGGAAATCGTTGGTTTTGACAGCCTCAATGAGCGCCAGGACAAGCCAGACATGATCGATGTACGACGACCAAAATTGTGCAGTTGGTCTAAAGGCTCTGACTCTGTCTCTAAACTGTCCGTACTCTGCCATGAAACTGGTGATAGCTTCATCTTGCTGAAACTGTGACAATGTCGCTTTTGAGAACAACGATGAGGCTGCCTGGAGTTTGATCATACTTTCTTCTGGTAGTGTCGGAAATGACGTGTCTTCATCCTTGATTTCAAGATATCTAGTTTCCAGCATCATGCGTTCGATACTCTCGTTTTTTCATTTCTCTTTTATGGACAGTCATGCATTCTCAATAATTGGCTTTCTTTCCTGAAATAACTTTTTGAAATGTCCAGAATGATGTCTTCAGTTTAAACGTTATAACTATGTTTTAACATTTTATTTGCGTCAAAGCCAAAAAGGGGGTAGGGGAGATAAACCGGCAACAGTGGACGTCAGGATAGCCCTATGGTAATGGGATATAGCTCAAAAGAAGCGCACGAGACTGTTTTTTTAAACTATGGTAAACTTTGTTTCTAAAAACTTGCACAGTTTTGGCGAGGTACAGTTTATTGCTAATATTTCAGCAAATTCACAGTGTGCCGCGTTTGACAGACGGTGGGTGCGCAAGTAGCTTCACTGCGGTCCAAGTATTGTAGTTATTGTCGTTCTGATTATTGTATCGTGCAAAAGACATTGATATCGACAAAAACGAATAGCAAATTCTTGCAGGTTAAAAAACAAGACACAGTTAATCAACAAACTTAATAGAAGATTTTGGACCGGTAAAATGTGGCCCCGGCACCGGAGATGGGTACCCTTGAAAATTAAGCCAAAAGGAACAGTCTAAATGAGAATTTTCTTTGGGAACATTTGTTTTCGTGATCTATACACCCTAAACTACCAGACAATGCCCATGAAAAATGCATTAGGGGGGGGGGGGGGGGGGGGGGGGGGGGGGTGCATGGTAAGCAGGAATTCCTCACAGAGTATTAGTAGATGGTGCATTTTTTAGTTCAGGTGGCAGTAAGTTCCAGGAGTTAGCAACTCTGTTACTGAAACGTACAATGCTTACGTTTGTTAGTGTTATACCGTTGAATTTATACTTTCCCCTCTTGGTTTCTAGTTGTGTTAAACAAGGATGGTGAGAAAAGAGACTCAAAACTGATATCATCTAAGTTGTGATCATCATATGATAAGATATTGATATGATATGATGGCAGATCGATGATCAGGCCATGGGCCTTTGATCTGGTCGTGTTGATCCAAAACTTTTGTTCACAACATTTTCTCTTTATGTCTCATTCTTTTGCAAATGTTTTTTGTTTCTTAAATTTGTTTTTGTTTTGTTTCTAATCCAAGGACAGATTGTAAGAATAGGCATCGCCTAAAATCTTTATCCTTGTCGAATAAAGTTTTCCAGTGTTCCAGTGTCTCTCTAGATAGGGACAGGCTTCATCAGCCTAGGCCTCGCGGCCTATACTAATGCTTGCCGCTTACACATTGCCAGTGACTCTGTGTGTGTGTATGTGTAGTGTGCCTCGTTGGAAGTTTTCAAAGCCCAGATATAAACTCTATTCCCCCCCCCCCCCCCCCCCCCCCCCCCCCCGCCCTGCTTACAGCTCCCCAATGACCCTTACCCCCCTGACCCTCTCTACACCCCCCCCCCCCCCTGAAGCTGATCATCTGGGCAGCTACTACTTCCCGCAGTACTACAGTTCATGTGAAAGTTCGTTTAGCGTCCTCAGTATGGAACAGGCACACATGGGACATTATATTTTTTTTAATAACTATAAAGATGGTGGGACGATCCTGGAGGTACTGAAAAAAAAGTCCCCAGGTTTTAATCGATAAGACTGAACATTGACTATTAGCATAGTTCATACCGAAAGCCCCAGTTTTATACATCAGAATCAGCAGCTTGCTGAAGAAGGATTCAAGAGCAAGAAGTATTCTACAATTTAACGTCTATTCTCATAATGTGAATTTTAGACTAGAGGCAGAAGAGAGAGAGTGTGTGTGTGGGGGGGGGGGGGGGGGGGGAGGGACGAGGACAGAAGAGAGAGAAGAGAGAGAGGAGAAAGAGAGAGAGAGAGAGAGAGAGAGAGAGAGAGAGAGAGAGAGAAAAGTTAAAGATCGAAGTGTGTGTGTGTGCACGCATCTTATGTGGGAGGGGTGGGTAAAGAGACAGACAAGAGAGATGGATAAAAGTTTATGCATAATATAATAGGGAAAATTCAGACACGTGCGCAAATCTTTTCCCTTTGTTTCACTTATTTATGGATTGTGCACGGGTTTCCGCATGGAATATCCGCTTATGTGCGTACACGGCCTTACTAGTGTTAGGCATGTATTGGAATGTACTATAGTTCCATAGTGTTGCGCACATAAACCAGTAAGGATAATGCACTGAAATAGGCAGGTATTGGACTGCTATAGTTCCATAGTGTTGCGCACATAAACCAGTAAGGATAATGCACTGAAATAGGCAGGTATTGGACTGCTATAGTTCCATAGTGTTGCGCACATAAACCAGTAAGGATAATGCACTGAAATAGGCAGGTATTGGACTGCTATAGTTCCATAGTGTTGCGCACATAAACCAGTAAGGATAATGCGCTGAAATAGGCAGGTATTGGACTACTATAGTTCCATAGTGTTGCGCACATAAACCAGTAAGGATAATGCGCTGAAATAGGGAGGCGCCGTGGCTCAGTTAGAGTCGCCACTCGTAATCCAATGGGTTTGTGAGTGCGCTGGTTCGAACCAAGCTCTGTCCGCTGTGTCGTGTCCTCGGGAAAGGCACTTTACTCCTATGGTCGTGTATGCATATATGTAGAGATTCTGTGCGGAAACCCGTGCGCAATCCGCAATAAGTAAAAGAAAGAAGGGAAAAGATTTGCGCACGTGTCCGAATTTCCCCTAATCCGTAAATTTCTACCCTTCTTTCTTTCACTTATTTACGGATTGTGCGTGGGATTTCCGCATGAAGTGTGTATGAGGCCTATTTTCTAGTCCTTTGGATGAGACTAAAAACCGAGGTCCTGTGTGCGAACGCATGCACAAGATCTTGCGCGCACACAGCCCATTCCGTTATTCGTATAGTGTTGTGCCAGTGGGTCGGATGACACAAACTCACAAAGCATGCATCCTAAGCACCAATAGCAGTCTAAATGAAGACTTTGGGCGTGGGGCAGGATAAACATCCCCAATCAGAAGAGAAGAAATTTGCCATGGTTGTGTGTCCTTTTATCTTTGAGGAGGAAGATGGAATACCCTTAGCAGCTCCTTTGTTGTCAGACGTATTGGACTCTGCGGTTAGGTACATTATAGTCACAGAGGCGTCTCTGTGAAATTCGGGTTGCTCCCACCTGGAGAGCGCGTCGCAGCCAGAGGCGCGCCACCCAGTTTTTTTTCTTTTTGCATGCGATTTTTGTGTGACTAATGAAGAAGGAAGGGAGGGGGGTAAATTTTGAACAAATGATAACTTTTTTGTTGCCACTGGGTTTAGCGTATGCTATAATTAGCACTAAAGTGGAGAAAGAAAATGTTGATTAACTTCATTCACACATACACACAAATATCTGTTGTCAGCTACCATTTTAATGATAATAAAAATACTACAATGGATACAACAATGGAGCAAACATAATGTAAAAAAAGAACATGTGCTTCCACCAATACACAGCATACTGATATAGATTATTATAAAAACTAAAATAATTGACAGCTCAGTAGTATGTTTCCGAATTTTAAAAGCACTTTGACATGGATATGTTAAAGATATGAAAAACAAAATCAACAACAAAAAGTTTTAAGCAGTTTATCATAACTTCAGCAAATTTAAAAGTTTGCTTCAATAAAAGTTATGTTTAAGTTGATAAGAATATACAAAATAAAAACTTTTTCAGAAGCTTGATTAAAATAAAATCATATTTATAGTGAATACAAATGAACAGAATACACAAAATAATACAAACTACACCATCACTGAAAACATTATTTGAATACATTCATCTTCATTAGGTTATTTACATATCATGCAATTTATTTTGTCATAATTTTTGTTAGCTATTTTTCATCACTGGATGCTATGCAATAAAGGATAGTAAGAATATATTTCCCCCCCCTGTACTTAATAGAGAAAAGGGTCATACATTAATTAAAAACTAATCAAAAGTAGATGTCCATTCTTGTTCTAGTTTGAACGATAGATACAAAAAACATCTGAATGATCTTATTGTCAATGCAAAAAGTTTGCTCTTTAGTAAAATCAGCAAAATTAATGCAAATTAAATTCTTGAGTTGATCAGCAAAATCATCACAAAACTTTTTAAATCAATCAGCAAAATTACCACTAGCAATGTCAACTTTAACAAAGAAAGAGTCAGAGAGAGAGAGAGTCAGAGAGAGAGAGAGAGAGAGAGAGAGAGAGAGAGTTCAGAAACTTTATTTTATGAGAGACAGAGACAGACAGACAGAGAACGATACTTTTTAATTTAAAGAGGGAAATAGAATAAGCAAATACATGCTTTTTTGCTGAGCGAGAGAGAGACAGACAGAGAGAGAGACAGAAAGATTCAGAAAGAGAGAGAGAGAGGGAGGGGGGCTTTAGAAGCAGTGAGCGGAAGACAGCCCATGAGAGCAACAGGGATAGAACAGCACAGAGACAGAAAATTGGACAGACACAAAAAATAATATTAAAAAAAGCGATGTATTTACCAATTATATGAAGAACAATACTAGCTGCATGAGGATAATGAGTGAAACGACGGCACAACAAATAGGCAATGCAGAAAAGTCATTCCAATTTCAAATAAAACCAAAACTCTGGACATTTTAATAAAAATAGAAACATAATTATTTCAAAAAGCATTAACCTGCATGTGCGTTGTGTTGTGCCAAGGCCTTCTCTCTTGTAGATCCATGCAACAAATGTAAGGCCCTTTTGCATACAACGCTTGAAATCAAGTTCACACGCATGGATTTTATCTCCGTTGTTGTTTTATCACTGTTTGACATAGCAAGATGGATGTCTTATCTGTAGATTCACATCGATTGCCTTTAACAAAGTGAGTACATTTGTCCAGGATTTTTTTGTCTGTGTGTGTGTGTGTGTGTGTGTGTGTGTGTGTAATGGTCAATAATGCAATTTTGCTTCATACAAGTGTTTAAATCCATTTTGTTTTACTTGATATAAATCATGTTTCTGTTATGCTTTGTTTTTGTGTGTGTTCTTTCTAACTCAGGGGCATCAAATCTGGACAGATACATGTTGAAAACAGCGATGGATCAGCCTGTCTATTAACCCCTCAACTGCCCAGGAAAACTAGAGAACAAAACATTAAATTTATAAAATCATGACATGAAAAAGAACTGATAAGAGCCAATTTGGCAAAAATGGTCAGGGGATAAAACCCTCTTGACTGTGGTAAAGCAAACAAGCAGCATATCAGAGTTATTCCCCTTCATCTGATGATGTTTTGGGGGTGGGGGTGGCTGAGGTGGGGGAGCAGACTTGGGAAACCTAGCTATCAATGGGAGCAGATCAAACCTGCCATCAATGGGAGCAGACTTGGGAAACCTAGCTATCAATGGGAGCAGACTTGGGAAACCTAGCCATCAATGGGAGCAGACTTGGGAAACCTAGCTATTAATGTGAGCAGACTTGGGAAACCTAGCCATCAATGGGAGCAGACTTGGGAAACTAACTATCAATGGGGGAAACCTAGCCATCAATGGGAACAGACTTGGGAAACCTAGCCATCAATATGGTAATAAAAGGCAGCTGGGTTTCTTTCTACTCTTACCGACTTATAACTGCTGTGGGATTTTTACGTGCGTAAAGCGCACGGGTCAGACTTGCTTTAAGTCCCCATCCAAATGACTCAACGTTCAGCTCGATTTTCCCGTCAAACTAGACAGAAAGGGTGAGGCCGGGATTCAAACCCGGGTCACTCTTGCATTGGAATTGGCAGGTGAACTTCTTTATCACTCTGCAACCTTCCTTCCTTGGTCCTCGACCATTGGAATTTTTTGAGTCATGTACGACTTTTTACAAAATTAGTGCCCCTGAGTTTACCTTATTTCTGGCCTGATTTGAAGTAAGTTTATTCCTGTCAGTATTGGATTACTACCGGTAGTTTGTTCAGATTTGAAGTGTTAAGTCATGGCACATTATGAAATGAACACAACGATTCTGTCACTTGCGTCAATGCAACAACAAAAATGTTTTCAACATCTTTAGGATATTCATTTTGGAGGATATTCATTTTTATTATTTGAAATTGTAAATTTTTTGTTAGGTTAGGTACATTAAGGTCACAGAGGCGTCTCCGTGAAACCCGGGCTGCTCCCACCCGGAGAGCGCGTCGCAGCCAGAGGCGCATCACCCAATGTTGTTGTTTTTTTGCATGCGATTTTTGTGTGACTGATGAGGAAGGGAGGGGGGTAAAAAAATTTGACCAAATGACAACTTTTTCGTCGCCACTGTGCTAAGTACATGAGCACACGGGACCTCAGTTTATCGTCTCATCCGAAAGACTCCACGTTCAGACCGCAAGGCCTAGTGCAAAGTGAGAGGAAAAATCCCCTGTACCCAGGTTCGAACTCGGGTTTACTTGACACGAAGCAAAAGCGCTACCACTGTGCCACTGTACAGTGTATGGTGTATCATTGATGTATTTGTATTGATCCAAACAATAGTATCGCCTTTTAAAAATTTATTTCTACAGTAGCTGTATGTGATCTACAGCATAGATTTGTACATGAATTTTATTCCGAGGAAAAATGTTCTTAATTTCATCATACATTTTTTTATTTTTAAAAAAATCTGCAAAAATAAAATCCAACTACACATTTAAAAAAAAAAAATTCACTCAATAATCACACAAATAACTACACATAATTTTACTATGGATATTGATACACGTACAAATTCTACAAATCACAGAGAATAACATACTGTTGGCAACAAGAGAAATGTTATGCGTTATTTCAAAGAAAATGGATACCCAGAGTAAAGTTGCTGATAAAATTAAAAGGAGGCAAAAGAAAATGTAAAGTCTGTTCTTCAAGGCAATAACACTTTCATCATTTTTTTCTTCAAAAACACAGAATGAGTTAGCCGCCTATCTGCTTGTGAAAGATGGCGATCCCGTTTCTTGTTTAACAACATAATAATAATAGGGATATTTATATAGCGCCATTCTAGGTGAAACCTACTCAGAGCGCTTAACAAATAACATAAAACATGAAACAAAATAATATTTGATCTTTAGCTATATTCTTTGATGTAAAACATGTACTACAAAAGAGGCGAGCAAATGTAAGAGGGTAGAAAAAAATATATAAAAATAATTCAAAAGAAAAATTGTGATTCGATGAAAAAGAAACAGAAATTCTACAGGGTTCATACTCTCAAACAGAGGACAAATTCAAGGGTTTTTCAAGGGGATTTTCTAATTTCTCAAGGGGCAGCTTTGGTTAGGAAATTGCCATTTGCTGCAAGTGTCTGGCCAATACTTTTTCCAGCCGGTGTTGTTGACGAACTGCTACCAGCACGCATGAAATCTGTGAGCGTTGCAACCGGTTTGCTTGCTTTTTGTGATTCCACATGTTTCTTTCCTTTAGCGTGGCTTTGAAGTGCAGCTTCACCCATCCCACGAACATCGACGATCTTCTTGCACAATTTGCAGAAACATGCATACTTGTCCTTGCACTCGGCGATCCAAGCCTTATACTCCTCCTTATCTAGCCACAGTGGGCAAAAAATACATTTTCCCTTCGGCATGACGACTTCTTTCCACGAAAACGCGCTTGTTTTCACAGGCGGATATTCGGTTTGCGCATGCCCAAACAAGAACCATAACTGACTCCGACAAAAATTGTCTCCCTTTGGTTGTAGCAGACGACGAAGCGAATCTTCGAGAACGAAAATCTAAATTTCTTCGCGATGTTGTTCTCGGCTTTCAAACTCGTCAGTTCTGATGATTTTGCGCAGAAATGACTTTGGAAGCTTGATTTTCAATTTTTCAAGGGATAGGGGCCAAAATGCCATTTTTCAAGGGTTTTCAAGAATCATTTTGGCAAGTTGAAATCTCAAGGGTTTTCAAGGGTTCTCAAGGGGCGTACGAACCCTGTTCTACAGAAAAGTATGCAATAGCGACTATTTAAGCAGTATTGTTTCGTACATACAACAGTTTTTATACATGAATGGTTTTTGTATAAATCATAACGCTTTCTTTTTTTCTTTTTGCCAGGGATAAACAGGCATAAGACACATAATGTGGTGCAGTATGCGCAGCAGTATTATTACTATTAAGTATGTGATGCATACCTTTACGAAAAGCATCATTAAAAAATGAGGAAAATACACCATTACCAACAAGTAAAAAGTGCACAATATTTGTAACTTTCCATAAAATATTAGTTTACAAAGAGAAACTACCAGACGCTCAGAAATTTAAAACAATATCTTCAGTAAAAACATTCAGGAAAAAAACATGCAAAAAAGTTATACTCCTTTGCCGACCATAGTTGAGCAAAGGACAAAGAGTCAAGACGCACACGAGTTACAAGGGACGTATATCTGAACAATAAATGATGGTTCAAGATCCAGGCATTTTATCAGCTTTCCTGTAAATCTAGAAACAGCTAGAGAAGCATGTATGCGTGTGATGGTGCAAATAACGGCGTAATGCTTGAGTCAGCACCGATGCTAAGTTTATGTGAAGGGGCGGGAAGTCTGTCTTTCTTTTTGTAAGTTTATGATCGATGCTATCTCCAAATTCCAGCCCGTTGCACAAAAAAAGCTTTACAGAATGCATACCGGAAAATACGGTTATCATTTGCGTGACGTTAAAAAGTGGTAGCCCTTTACTGGTACGACTGAATCACCATAAACCCGTTATGTACTGGATTCAAAATTATTTCATAAGGTTTACTGGGCACCCACAAGCATGTTTGCTTGCTGCAAAATCATAATCACTCTGCGAGGCACAACGTTTTGCCTTCAACGTTGGTCTATGCGCCTTAAACAATGGCGCAGTTGATGAATGGCAACAACAAAAAGGGAAGACAAAAGTCAAACATTCTGTAGGAGCAGTGTCCAATAAGATGTACAAACTAAATTGCGTCCCAAAGTTGATGCATAAACTAACACATACAAAACAAACAAAATATTTATATCACTTTCATAGAAAAATTGTTCTTCTTTTGATAAAATGGTTTCTTCTTGGACCTGTGAGTTCACCTTCCTCATTCCCCTGATGGTAAAGTCAAGGGCAGCCAGGTCCAATGAGCTTTATCATCTCATAACTTGAGACATGAATGACGCACACGGTTAGGGCAGGAGCCACCAGTGTGTCGCATTCCTCGTTCCCCATATGGTAAAGTCAAGTGCAGCCAGGTCCAATGAGCTTTATCATATCATAACTTGAGACATGAATGACGCACACGGTTAGGGCAGGAGCCACCAGTGTGTTGCATTCCTCGTTTCCCTGATGGTAAAGTCAAGCACAGCCAGGTCCAATTAACTTTATGATCTCATAACTTGCGACATGAATGACACACACAGTTAGGGCAGGAGCCACCAGTGCCACCAGTGTCGCCTTCCAAGTTGGTTAAACCCATGAGTTGTAATCTGACTGGGACATCAACAAAAAGCATCCTTTCTAAAAATAAAAAAATGTATATCACCCTTTTAATAATCAGCTTTCATCAAAACTCCTCTACCTCTGTCTGTTTTAACTTTTCGGGGTATGTTTAGATTGTAAGTCTCCATCCTTTGATCCTCATTGTCTGTGTGTGTGTGTATGTATGTATGTGTGGTGTGTATTGTGTGTGTGTGTGTGTGTGTGTGTGTGTGTGTGTGTGTGTGTGTGTGTGTGTGTGTGTGTGTGTGTGTGTGTGTGTGTGTGTGTTGTGTGTGTGTGTGTGTGTGTGTGTGTGTGTGTGTGTGTGTGTGTGTGTGTATGTGTGTGTGTGTGTGTGTGTGTGTGTGTGTTGTGTGTGTGTGTGTGTGTGTGTGTGTGTGTGTGTGTGTGTGTGTGTGTGTGTGTGTGTGTGTGTGTGTGTGTGTGTATGTATGTGTGGTGTGTGTGTGTGTGTGTGTGTATGTATGTGTGGTGTGTGTGTGTGTGTGTGGCATGTGTGTGTGTGTGTGATGTTGCGTGCATGCATGTATGTGTGTGCACATGCCTTTATATCATACCACAGTACTTCATAATTATAAGGATTTAAAAATTAAAAAACGCCACATGGGTGGACCTAAAATAAAAATGAATAAATAAAATATAACATGTTATTGTCCAAAAAATGTAGAGCACAAATCAAGACATTAAAACTGATAGAGAGAAGAAAAGATAAAAAAAATACACAAATGATATAAAGCATCACTGCATCTGCACGTTTGGTTTCTCAGCAAAATCATAACAACATAAAAGAAGTGCGTCCCCCCCCCCCCCGAAAACAGCCAGCTTTCTTCTCCTCCTTCTCGACTTGCCCCAGTGGTGGAGTGTGGGTGAGGGTCTGTCGTGAGCACTCAGAGGGGAAGGTTCGGAGAGCTGGTAGGGCCCGCTGATCTCTTCAGTTGTTATTCTTCTGCTCATACATCATGATATCCTGGAGGGAAAAATGGGCGACAATCAATTTTTGATCAGAGTGCATCAGCTATTAGGGCTACAATGGGTGACAGCAGTGCAGGCATACTCCTGAAATCAGGATTGAAAAAGTTCATAGGAAGAGTCTTCAGGATTGGCCATCCACAATCGTGGTCTTATAAAAATCAAATATTTCAGCCAACATTGACGGCAGATTAAAACAAGATGATAGATATGCAATTCCAACACCACCCCACCCATCCTGTATACACAGACACACATTGATGGCAAGATGACAGATATATACCATTCTACCACCACCCCACCCACCCTGTATACACAGACACACATTGACGGCAAGATGACAGATATATACCATTCTACCACCACCCCACCCACCCTGTATACACAGACACACATTGACGGCAAGATGACAGATATATACCATTCTACCACCACCCCACCCACCCTGTATACACAGACACACATTGACGGCAAGATGACAGATATACACCATTCCAACACCACCCCACCCATCCTGTATACACAGACACACATTGACGGCAAGATGACAGATATATACCAT
The DNA here is from genome assembly GCA_017654935.2 of Phymorhynchus buccinoides. Lineage (NCBI taxonomy): Eukaryota > Metazoa > Mollusca > Gastropoda > Neogastropoda > Raphitomidae > Phymorhynchus > Phymorhynchus buccinoides. Next base: position 2,894,239 of record CM065702.1, read on the forward strand.
TCTACCACCACCCCACCCATCCTGTATACACAGACACACATTGACGGCAAGATGACAGATATATACCATTCCAACACCACCCCACCCACCCTGTATACACAGACACACATTGACGGCAAGATGACAGATATATACCATTCTACCACCACCCCACCCACCCTGTATACACAGACACACATTGACGGCAAGATGACAGATATACACCATTCTAACACCACCCCACCCATCCTGTATACACAGACACACATTGACGGCAAGATGACAGATATACACCATTCCAACACCACCCCACCCATCCTGTATACACAGACACACATTGACGGCAAGATGACAGATATATACCATTCTAACACCACCCCACCCATCCTGTATACACAGACACACATTGACGGCAAGATGACAGATATACACCATTCCAACACCACCCCACCCATCCTGTATACACAGACACACATTGACGGCAAGATGACAGATATATACCATTCTACCACCACCCCACCCACCCTGTATACACAGACACACATTGACGGCAAGATGACAGATATATACCATTCTAACACCACCCCACCCATCCTGTATACACAGACACACATTGACGGCAAGATGACAGATATATACCATTCTAACACCACCCCACCCACCCTGTATACACAGACACACATTGACGGCAAGATGACAGATATACACCATTCCAAAACCACCCCACCCACCCTGTATACACAGACACACATTGACGGCAAGATGACAGATATATACCATTCTAACACCACCCCACCCATCCTGTATACACAGACACACATTGACGGCAAGATGACAGATATACACCATTCCAACACCACCCCACCCACCCTGTATACACAGACACACATTGACGGCAAGATGACAGATATATACCATTCCAACACCACCCCACCCATCCTGTATACACAGACACACATTGACGGCAAGATGACAGATATATACCATTCTAACACCACCCCACCCATCCTGTATACACAGACACATTGACGGCAAGATGACAGATATACACCATTCTAACACCACCCCACCCACCCTGTATACACAGACACACATTGACGGCAAGATGACAGATATATACCATTCCAACACCACCCCACCCATCCTGTATACACAGACACATTGATGGCAAGATGACAGATATATACCATTCTACCACCACCCCACCCATCCTGTATACACAGACACATTGACGGCAAGATGACAGATATATACCATTCCAACACCACCCCACCCATCCTGTATACACAGACACATTGATGGCAAGATGACAGATATATACCATTCCAACACCACCCCACCCATCCTGTACACACACACATTGACGGCAAGATGACAGATATATACCATTCTACCACCACCCCACCCATCCTGTATACACAGACACACATTGACGGCAAGATGACAGATATATACCATTCTAACACCATCCCCACTCATCTTGTATACACAGACACACACACTTTGGACATCATTTTTAATGTGTTCACTGCTTCAGGATTGGGAAGATTCAGAGACCATTGAAACGAGTCATTTCAGGATTGAGAGAATGTTTTACTTTTGCCCATGGGCTACTAGGGTCATATCTGTGAATAACTGGACGTCCAGGACAAAGCAACACAATGCACAGAACCAATTTGCCAATAACCCGCCACTTTGGTGACTTTTTGTTATGAAAGTAGTCACAAAGAAAGGTCTTATTTATCATTATGCAAAGCTTAGTGGTTGTGCTACTATTTCTAGTTGGTTTTCTTTTTTTTAGATGTTTTAGTGTGTTTCTTACCACACATCCTTACACACGCACACCAGAACATATACCCACTTCATTTGTTTTTCTACACATGAGTCAAAAAAATGGATAACGTTACTGGTACTGACCAGGATGAAAATGGATAACGTTACTGGTACTGACTGGATGAAAATGGATAACATTATCGGTACTGACCAGGATGAAAATGGATAACGTTACTGGTACTGACCGGATGAAAATGGATAACGTTACTGGTACTGACTGGATGAAAATGGATAACGTTACTGGTACTGACCAGGATGAAAATGGATAACATTACTGGTACTGACTGGATGAAAATGGATAACATTACTGGTACTGACTGGATGAAAATGGATAACGTTACTGGTACTGACCAGGATGAAAATGGATAACGTTACTGGTACTGACTGGATGAAAATGGATAACGTTACTGGTACTGACCAGGATGAAAATGGATAACGTTACTGGTACTGACCAGGATGAAAATGGATAACGTTACTGGTACTGACCAGGATGAAAATGGATAACATTACTGGTACTGACTGGATGAAAATGGATAACATTACTGGTACTGACTGGATGAAAATGGATAACGTTACTGGTACTGACTGGATGAAAATGGATAACGTTACTGGTACTGACTGGATGAAAATGGATAACATTACTGGTACTGACCAGGATGAAAATGGATAACATTACTGGTACTGACCAGGATGAAAATGGATAACGTTACTGGTACTGACCAGGATGAAAATGGATAACGTTACTGGTACTGACCAGGATGAAAATGGATAACATTACTGGTACTGACTGGATGAAAATGGATAACATTACTGGTACTGACCAGGATGAAAATAGATAACATTACTGGTACAGACTGGATGAAAATGGATAACATTACTGGTACTGACTGGATGAAAATGGATATCGTTACTAGTACTGACCAGGATGAAAATGGATAACATTACTGGTACTGACTGGATGAAAATGGATAACGTTACTGGTACTGACTGGATGAAAATGGATAACGTTACTGGTACTCACCAGGATGAAAATGGCCCCAAACATAAGCGCCTTCTTCTTCACATCCATGTTGATAGGGACTGCACAACACACAACAGAATGGTGCGAAAATGGCCTCTCTCTCTCTCTCTCTCTGATGCCAAAAATGGGTATGTTGTCGTTGTTGTCGTACCCTGGCTTTTAAAGACTCTATGGATCATCCATCCCAACAGCCGAAGCACTTGAACACTGTGGTACAAATGCATCAGCTAGGGATGAGAGAACATTACGCGTGTGACTGTTTTTGATTACCCTGCCACGTGGGCAGCCACACTCCGACTTTGGAGGATTTTGAACTGATGATGTTATGACTGTGCATAAATAGACACATAAACAGAGAAACACACACACTGTAACCATTTTGAATGACTACACGATTATCATGCTTAATTTCAATCAATTCATGGTTACCGTAAAAAATGGATCATAAGACGCACCAGTTAATAAGCCACATCCCTTAAATTAAGAGAACATTAGGTATTCATTCACATATAAGCCGCATCAGTTTATAAGCCACATCCCTTAAATTGGGAGAACATTAGGTATTCATTCACATATAAGACACACCTGTTAATAAGCCACATCCCTTAAATTAAGAGAACATTAGGTATTCATTCACATATAAGACACACCAGTTAATAAGCCACATCCCTTAAATTAAGAGAACATTAGGTATTCATTCACATATAAGCCGCATCAGTTACATAAGCCACATCCCTTAAATTGGGAGAACATTAGGTATTCATTCACATATAAGACACACCTGTTAATAAGCCACATCCCTTAAATTAAGAGAACATTAGGTATTCATTCACATATAAGACACACCAGTTAATAAGCCACATCCCTTAAATTAAGAGAACATTAGGTATTCATTCACATATAAGCACATACAGTTTATAAGCCACATCCCTTAAATTGCAGAACATTAGGTATTCATTCACATATAAGACGCACCTGTTAATAAGCCACATCCCTTAAATTAAGAGAACATTAGGTATTCATTCACATATAAGACACACCAGTTAATAAGCCACATCCCTTAAATTAAGAGAACATTAGGTATTCATTCACATATAAGCCGCATCAGTTTATAAGCCACATCCCTTAAATTGGGAGAACATTAGGTATTCATTCACATATAAGACACACCTGTTAATAAGCCACATCCCTTAAATTAAGAGAACATTAGGTATTCATTCACATATAAGCCGCACGTGTTTATAAGCCACATCCCTTAAATTGGGAGAACATTAGGTATTCATTCACATATAAGACACACCTGTTAATAAGCCACATCCCTTAAATTGAGAGAACATTAGGTATTCATTCACATATAAGCCGCACCTGTTAATAAGCCACATCCCTTAAATTGAGAGAACATTAGGTATTCATTCACATATAAGCCGCATCAGTTTATAAGCTGCAGAGAAATTTATGCTCACAAAAAAGGTGTCAAAGTTAAAACAAAAAGCAGTAGATTTGCCAACCTTACCACAGAAAATGAACAAATGTACACAAACCAACACAGATAAAAAGTGTCCTATTACAACATGAGTAATGTATGCTCTTAAACACCTTAAACATGAGATTTGAATATATTAATTGTCAAAACCAATTTTGGAAGCTCTAAAGAAGACCTAAATAGGCTGAAAATGTGGCTGGGGACAAATTTTATTATAAAATTAATGTAGAATTGAACAAATCCACGATAAGCCGCATCAGTCATAAGCCGCATGGGCCAAAGTTGAGGGGAAAAGTAGCACTTATAGTCCGCATTTTACGGTATTTAAAGCGGGGTTCCTGGTTTTGCTCACGTTAAAAGGGTATGGGTAGCGCACCCTTTGTTTTTAAGTTTTAACCCTTTCATGGCCACTGTTGCCTCTTGGCACCACAATGATTTCACACCCATGTCACTGAAAGGCATCAAATGAGGGTCTGATACCAAACACCTTATGTTCTTTATTTTGGGAGGTATAAGGATAGGCCCTATGTTATGCACATGGAGGAATTCCCAATATTGCAGACACAATCTTTTCTCAACCCAGGTAAGTTTAATGGAAAGCATTGGCTAAAAAATGTCTGGCGTTGAAAGGGTTAATGCATAGTTTCATCTCCTGTTTCATATTTTAAGGGTGAACTTGAATTTTTTGGTAGTCTTATTTGCCACATAGTAAATTTGTTGATCTTGAAGCAAGTGTCAACAGCCAGACCTCCCGCTACACACCCTCCTTTTGTTCTGAACACACACAGTTACACCAGCACATACAGAGAACACAAACACATGCACATGGGCACGTGCACAAACACGCACACACAAAAGAGTAAGCTGAACTGTGATTTTCTTTTCAAGGGAGCTAAAAGCATAGCACGAACAATGAATGGTTTTGCACAGTGATGGAAAATCATAGTAAGTACATTCAACATAGTTCGCCTTTAGCAAAGCTAAAGCGTTCACACAAACGTTTACTCTGTAAAATACGGTAGTTTATAAACGTTAAAGCATTCACAGAGTCATAGTCCGTAAAATATGGTAGTTTATCAACGTTAAAGCATTCACAGAGTCATAGTCCGTAAAATATGGTAGTTTATCAACGTTAAAGCATTCACAGTCATAGTCCGTAAAATATGGTAGTTTATCAACGTTAAAGCATTCACAGAGTCATAGTCCGTAAAATATGGTAGTTTATCAACGTTAAAGCATTCACACAGACTTTTACTCTGTAAAAAACGGTAGTTTATCAACGTTAAAGCGTTCACAGAGTCATAGTCCGTAAAATATGGTAGTTTATCAACGTTAAAGCATTCACAGAGTCATAGTCCGTAAAATATGGTAGTTTATCAACGTTAAAGCATTCACAGAGTCATAGTCCGTAAAATATGGTAGTTTATCAACGTTAAAGCATTCACACAGACTTTTACTCTGTAAAAAACGGTAGTTTATCAACGTTAAAGCGTTCACACAGACTCACAGGAGACGCGGAAGTTGTCAGAATCAGTGAACATCTCCTTCAGCAGTCCAGGCCACTGCTTGCTGATCTTGCCCATCTCTGAACCATCCTTGGCATCACAGATCTGTGCACACACGCACACATATACACGCACACATACACACGCACATGCATATATAGACACACACATACACGCACACACACACACAATTACAGACACACAAGCACATACATATATACACATACACGCACGCACACATACACACGCACATACATATATACACACACACATACACGCATGCACACACACAATTACAGACACACAAGCACATACATATATATACACATACATGCACGCACACATACACACACACACACGCACATGTATATATACACACACAGTGACACACAAACATGTTTTTTTGTTTTGTATAATGTTTGTCATGTTGCGTAACCATGAGCTTTGAAATGATATGAAGAACAGTCTTGCTGCTTCCTCTGATCTTCCATTATTTCATGAGGAGTTTCCACTCTTTTTACATACAAACTTTGCTTAAATCTACAGCGTAGAAATTAGCGCTTGGAAAAACAAACAAAATATATACGCACATGCACAAACTGTAACAAAGACATAAAACTTCCAACACCAACAAAAAGCAGACACAAATTCTCGTTCTCTCACACACACTGTCTCTCTCTCTCTCTCTCTTTCTCACAACTTATCCGTCGCTCGGCGATCCACTTGTAGGCTATGTTTGATTATAATCCAGCTAGTGGCGATGTCGATTTTAATATTCTTAGAATCTCTCGCTCTCTCTCTCTCACACACACACACACACACTGAATATTCTTAGAATCTCTTTCTCTCTCTCTCTCTCTCTCTCTCTCACACATACACACACACGGACAGATGGGAAAAATAGACATCACCTAAAAATCTTTATCCTTGAAAAATAGAGATATTCAGTGCTCTCTCTCTCTCTCTCTCTCTCTCTCTCTCTCACACACACACACACAATGAATCTTACAGCGAAGTCGATGTCATTGGTGCAGCAGATGGTCTGGAAGGGGCAGCAAGGCCCGCGGATCTCGGCGACCAGATTCCTCTGGGGGTCAAAGATGCCGAACAGAGGCTTGCAGCAGAACTGCCTGAAATAGCACACCACCACACAGCGCCAGTGACACAGGAAAAATGAAAGTCAGGACACCCTTTCAAACTTCAAGTTATTAAATGTTTCAAGATTTTTTGTTTGTTTGTTAATCTGTGAATGAAAATTGTGAAAAGGTTGAATTACTGAATGCTACAGACTGTCAGGCAATACAAAGTCCCTGAGTCGGACATCCTCTGCGCCTTATAATGTAACACACAATCTCTCTCTGTTTCTCCCTCAATCTTACTCAATCAGGGTATCTTACGTCGGTTGGGGGGAAAGTCCTTTGGATGAGACTTCAAACCAATTCAAGGTCCTGTGTGCCAACGCATGCACAAGATCCTGTGCACAGCTTAAAGCCCATTCCACCATTTGGTACGAGTAGACAGTGGTGTGCCGACGGGACGGATGAAACCATTTCACATAGCATGCATAGTGTGTGCTAATGCGACTAAAGGTCGGTGGGTGTGGGGCAGGATAACCATCAGTGATGACTCTGACGCACATAATGCGCCTCTGATGCTCAAAACTGCCATCTGACACATCAGCTTTCAGACCAGTCAGGGCTCCCAGGGACCCCCATTTGGGGGTCAATGAAGTACTAAAATTCTAAAGGACCCTCTAAAAGAATGTGCAAGGGGTCCCAGGGATGCACTAGAAAAAGTATTTTTTAGCATTCACAATGCCACTGGGACCCTCTATCCCGCCTCTAGGACCCTCTATACTGTAAGTGAAGGAGTCCCTGGGACCCTTGTTTTGCGGGACGATTGGGAGCCCTGCCAGTGATCACAAAACTTAGCACATGTTCTCCTGGCGCAGGGTTGTTGTTTTAATGCTTAAAATGATGAAAGAGAAACCCCTGAGACAATGGTGACCCAGCACCAGGAAAAGAGAAACCCCTGAGACAATGGTGACCCAGCACCAGGAAAAGAGAAACCCCTGAGACAACTGTGACCCAGCACCAGGAAAAGAGAAACCCCTGAGACAACTGTGACCCAGCACCAGGAAAAGAGAAACCCCTGAGACAACTGTGACCCAGCACCAGGAAAAGAGAAACCCCTGAGACAATGGTGACCCAGCACCAGGAAAAGAGCAGCCCCTGAGACAATGGTGACCCAGCACCAGGAAAAGAGCAGCCCCTGAGACAATGGTGACCCAGCACCAGGAAAAGAGAAACCCCTGAGACAACTGTGACCCAGCACCAGGAAAAGAGCAGCCCCTGAGACAATGGTGACCCAGCACCAGGAAAAGAGCAGCCCCTGAGACAATGGTGAGCCAGCACCAGGAAAAGAGAAACCCCTGAGACAACTGTGACCCAGCACCAGGAAAAGAGCAGCCCCTGAGACAATGGTGACCCAGCACCAGGAAAAGAGCAACCCCTGAGACAATGGTGACCCAGCACCAGGAAAAGAGCAACCCCTGAGACAATGGTGACCCAGCACCAGGAAAAGAGCAACCCCTGAGACAATGGTGACCCAGCACCAGGAAAAGAGCAGCCCCTGAGACAATGGTGACCCAGCACCAGGAAAAGAGCAGCCCCTGAGACAATGGTGACCCAGCACCAGGAAAAGAGCAAGAGACAATGGTGACCCAGCACCAGGAAAAGAGAAACCCCTGAGACAATGGTGACCCAGCACCAGGAAAAGAGCAGCCCCTGAGACAAGTGTGACCCAGCACCAGGAAAAGAGCAGCCCCTGAGACAATGGTGACCCAGCACCAGGAAAAGAGCAGCCCCTGAGACAACTGTGACCCAGCACCAGGAAAAGAGCAAGCCCCTGAGACAACTGTGACCCAGCACCAGGAAAAGAGCAGCCCCTGAGACAATGTGAAACCAGCACCAGGAAAAGAGAAACCCCTGAGACAAGTGTGAACAACGGTGACCCAGCACCAGTTGAGAGATCAAGGAAAAGTCAAACCCCTGAGACAACGGTGACCCAGCACCAGGAAAAGAGTCCCCTGAACAATGGTGACCCAGCACCAGGAAAAGAGATGAGACAAGGTGACCCAGCACCAGGAAAAGAGCAGCCCCTGAGACAGTGGTGACCCAGCACCAGGAAAAGAGCAGCCCCTGAGAGACAAGACAATGGTGACCCAGCACCAGGAAAAGAGCAGCCCCTGAGACAATGGTGACCCAGCACCAGGAAAAGAGCAGCAAGACAGTGGTGACCCAGCACCAGGAAAAGAGCAGACAATGGTGACCCAGCACCAGGAAAAGAGCAGCCCCTGAGACAGTGGTGGCAGAAAAGAGCAGCCCCTGAGACAAGTGTGACCCAGCACCAGGAAAAGAGCAGCCCCTGAGACAATGGTGAGAGCACCAGGAAAAGAGCAGCCCCTGAGACAATGGTGACCCAGCACCAGGAAAAGAGCAGCCCCTGAGACAATGGTGAAGCACCAGGAAAAGAGCCCCCTGAGACAATTGAGAGCACCAGGAAAAGAGTGAGACAATGGTGACCCAGCACTGAAAAGAGCAGTTGGAGATCAAGTGTCCAACTGAAAAGAGCAGTTGAGACAATGATCACCAGGAAAAGAGCAAGACAATGACCAGCACCAGGAAAAGAGCAGCCCCTGAGACAATGTGACAGCACCAGGAAAAGAGCAGCCCCTGAGACAATGGTGACCCAGCACCAGGAAAAGAGCAGCCCCTGAGACAATGGTGACCCAGCACCAGGAAAAGAGCAGTCCCTGAGACAATGGTGACCCAGCACCAGGAAAAGAGCAGCCCCTGAGACAATGGTGACAGCACCAGGAAAAGAGCAGCCCCTGAGACAATGGTGACCCAGCACCAGGAAAAGAGCAGCCCCTGAGACAATTGTGAAGCACCAGGAAAAGAGCAGCCCCTGAGACAATGGTGAGCCAGCACCAGGAAAAGAGCAGCCCCTGAGACAATGGTGACCAGCACCAGGAAAAGAGCAGCCCCTGAGACAATGGTGACGCACCAGGAAAAGAGCAGCCCCTGAGACAATGGTGAGCCAGCACCAGGAAAAGAGCAGCCCCTGAGACAATGGTGAAGCACCAGGAAAAGAGCAGCCCCTGAGACAATGGTGACCCAGCACCAGGAAAAGAGCAGCCCCTGAGACAATGGTGAGCCAGCACCAGGAAAAGAGCAGCCCCTGAGACAATGGTGAGCCAGCACCAGGAAAAGAGCAGCCCCTGAGACAATGGTGACCCAGCACCAGGAAAAGAGCAGCCCCTGAGACAATGGTGACCCAGCACCAGGAAAAGAGCAACCCCTGAGACAATTGATCCAGCACCAGGAAAAGAGACATTCAACGTGATTGCACCAGGAAAAGAGCAGCCCCTGAGACAATGGTGAGGCACCAGGAAAAGAGCAGCCCCTGAGACAATTGACCCAGCACCAGGAAAAGAGCAGCCCCTGAGACAATGGTGAGCCAGCACCAGGAAAAGAGCAGCCCCTGAGACAATTGACTGAGACAATGGTGATCCAGCACCAGGAAAAGAGCAGCCCCTGAGACAATGGTGACCCAGCACCAGGAAAAGAGCTGAGACAATGGTGACCCAGCACCAGGAAAAGAGCAGCCCCTGAGACAATGGTGACCCAGCACCAGGAAAAGAGCAGCCCCTGAGACAATGGTGACCCAGCACCAGGAAAAGAGCAGCCCCTGAGACAATGGTGACCCAGCACCAGGAAAAGAGCAGCCCCTGAGACAATGGTGACCCAGCACCAGGAAAAGAGCAGCCCCTGAGACAACTGTGACCCAGCACCAGGAAAAGAGCAGCCCCTGAGACAATACCCAGCACCAGGAAAAGAGCAGCCCCTGAGACAATAAGCACCATGGGGTGAGCAATGGTACCCCTGAGACAATGGTGAGAGGGGAAAAGACAATGGTGACCCAGAAGCCCCCTGATTCAATTTAGAAGGAAAAGATGCAAGAGCACCATTCTTGTATGTTTTTGAGCCAGCACCAGGAGAGCATGAGACAATTGAAGCAGTAGGGTGAGACAATGGTGACCCAGGCAGCATTGAGACAATGGTGAGAACCAGGAAAAGAGCAGTCCCTGAGAAATGGTGACCCAGCACTAGGAAAAGAGCAGCAAGTGTCAACTGACCAGTTGGAGATCAAGTGTCAACTGACCAGTTGGAGATCAAGTGTCAACTGACCAGTTGGAGATCAAGTGTCAACTGACCAGTTGGAGATCAAGTGTCAACTGACCAGTTGGAGATCAAGTGTCAACTGACCAGTTAGAGATCAAGTGTCAACTGACCAGTTGGAGATCAAGTGTCAAAGACCAGTTGGAGATCAAGTGTCAACTGACCAGTTGGAGATCAAGTGTCAAAAACCAGTAAGATCAAGTGTCAACTACCAGTTGGAGATCAAGTGTCAACTGACCAGTTGGAGATCAAGTGTCAAACTGACCAGTCTGAGATCAGCAAGTTGGAAAAAATTGACAGGGCTTCTAAAAGTGCAGAGATTGTGCGTATTTACGCACTAGCGCTCTCAAATCACCCCCTAGAATCTGAAACTGTGCGTGAGAACCCTTTAAAATCTCAGGGGGTGAGATGACTTATGAGCATTGTTACTTATCAGTAGCTAAGTTATGACATTCTACGTTCTGTTAGGCCTTTCTGCCACAAGCTGAAGGCCTATAGGCTAGATCTAAAATTCTACTGGTCACACAGAAGGCCCTAATCGCTGAAAGCTCATTGTGCATGGGGTGGGGGTGGGGGATTTGCAGACGATGGAGCTTCTCCCATTTTTCGCCTTTACCCCTGAAAATATGACTGGGGGTGACAATACCCGACAGTCTAAACACTGGTGAGCGTACCCCTCAAGGGGAAAAGAAGAAGCCCTGATTCTCTTTAGAATGATGCAAGAGGATGTTTTTCCATTCCAGAGTTATGAGTTTTAAAGTTAGTAGGGTGAGTGTGGGCCATTTTGAGAAAACGTAAAGCCTAGCCTAGCTGAAGAAAATACTTTGACCTACTCATTTTAAAGCATTTATTAGAGTATTTAGAGACAATATTAAAGATTACCTTTAATGATATGAAAAATAAGATGCGAGAATAGCGACAACTCAAAATTGACGTCACTTTTCAAGGGGTGAGAAACTAACTCAGTGACTTAATTTGTGTGCTGTATCACAATTATGCAGGTGACCCCCTAGCAATCTAGAGACACGTTTCGCACGCTGATTATGACCCCAAGAGACAGTTAAACACTGGACATCCCCTCAAGGAGAAGACGAAGAGGAGTTCTTACAGGTTGCTGACGTATCCCAGCACCTCCCCGTTGCGGTCCTCAACGGTGGCGAAATAGCGACAGCCGTCACAGGGGCAGCACCAACACCCGGTGCAACACCTGAACTCACGACGCACCCGAAACACCTCCTGTACAGGGGAAATAACCAGGGATTATAAGAATTGTTTGGAAATATAATTAAGGGGAGTAATTTCATGGTGTGTGGGAGTGATCTTGCCTAATTCAATCGGTCAAACAGGGGGAGTTACTCTGCCTTCAGGTAGATCCCCAGCTCTCGGCTCGCGTGTTTGATTAGACTTACATCACTTAGAACACCGTGGTCATTTAAAAATTGATGTTATTTATATTTTTACGTCACATTTTGCAAGTTCTCTCAGTTTGTGGATACTGGCCGCCCCTCATTTTTCTAAAAAAATGTTTGCAAGTCGCTGACTCGCATCCTGCGGTTTCCAGCTTCGACGCCTTTGTTGCATTGTTGCTATGGAATTTGACAGAGTAATGGAGGTAAACAATTCTAATTTTCACGAAGTGCTCTCCCCTAGTTTTTTTCAGAAAATCGTCTATTAGGGGAAATAACCAGGGATAATTAGGCCACAAAGCAAAGGAAGAGTAAAACGTTCCATGAGTTACCACAAGCAAAAACAAATGATGAAGCTAAGAAGCTTCCATATCAACAGAGGAACTGCACATGAGAAAAAAGCAATGGCAAAAGGAGGGCTGCTCAAAAAGGAAGATGAAGTTGGTGTGTGTGTGTGTGTGTGTGTGTGTGTGTGTGTGTGTGTGTGTGTGTGTGTGTGTGTGTGTGTGTGTGTGTGTGTGTGTGTGTGTGTGTGTGTGTGTGTGTGTGTGTATTTTTTGTTTGAATGCGTTATGAATGCTAACGTGTGTGTGCGCTTTGATTTGATTTATATCAAGATTCAGCGCCATATAAATACTGTATGTTGTTGTTGTTGTTGTTGTTGTTGTTGTTGTTGTTGTTGTGTGTGTGTGTGTGTGTGTGTGACGTAAATGTAGTTATTGTTATTTCGTTTCGGGTTGTTCCTTATGATAAGTGCGTTGTTTTGTTGTTGTTTTTGCTCAGATTTTTAACTTCTTTGTGAAGCGCTTAGAGCCCCATAAGGAGAATAAGCGCTATATAAGTTGTCATTATTATTATTATTATTTTCCAAAGTAGAAAGATGTCATGTAAACCAAAGACATTCTGCAAAATCAAACACATATATACATATGCATACAAGCACAAATATTAATGTTATGCACTAAAATTATAAATGCAGCACACACACACACACACACACACACACACACACACACATTCCCATAATTGTCATTATATTTACC